>JAQNCA010000002.1:16513548-16523895 GCA_029783725.1 Acanthurus tractus | reverse complement strand
ATGCTTCAAATGTACACATCCTATTTGTACTACTTTTACCTGCATACAGGAACTGCACTGTACTGTATTGGTGCCAAAATGTTACATAAATTACCTTTAATATATATTGTTCACAGGAGTCCAAAACCAGAATTTTGTTTGAGTGACCTCCTCTTAACTAATCTGCCTCATGTGCTCACTGGCCATGACTTCATTACTAAGGTGACAAACCAGAATTTACCACTTTTTTTTAACTGGCAGTAAAAGCAGAGATGCTCAGGCCTTTCACTGTCTGCAGTCACCCTCTTTAAATGATTAAGGTAACCCGTGTGAACGTAAAGGTTTTTCAGTTTTAAAACTGAACTGTAAAATTAGTTTTGACAGGCCTGAAGAATAAATACACCCAATTTTAGTTTTAAAAATAAAATATTTTGCATAAATTATGGTGTTATTTCACAGCTTTGCAGGTGAGAGTTTGCCATAAACCTGCATCCGTCTTCAGGCTTTTTAAGAAAACACCCGCCAGTCAATCAAACTGAAGTATTTTCTGAGACTGCCATTTTTTAAATGTAGGTCAGCTGGGACAAAGTTCACAACATGCCCTAACAGATATCTACAGTCGGGGTGGTCCAACTCAGCACCTAAGGATGAATAACTGATCAAGATATTATCAACACTGTGTCATTGCCAAGTGAAATACTTATTTTTAAGGGCTGCATTGTTTTTGATAAAGGTAGACGTGTCACAACATGATACTGCGGTGCTACAGAGAGGCTCTGCTTTGTCTCATATGAAGCCCATCAAAAATCAGTTCATCACTATTTTTTGTCTTTTTTTTAGTGTAATGAAAAAGGACCATTCCCACTGAAATCTCAATGGCAATATCTGTCAAAATAAGAGCATTATTTTTTATTATGTATATCTTTCATCCCCATTTGACACATGATTAGAAACCAGACTACACCTCCACACCAGCCTACAGCCATGACCTCAGAGAGAAAAGACCATTCATCACAGTGCAGACCAAGCCACCTGATTGGCTGATGAATGTATGATGAAAGACTTGGGGAACAAAGCAGACTGCAACTTTGAAAGTCTCACCTTGGACAGGCCTCCTACGTCCAGGTAGAAACAGATGATGAAGACGTTCCAGGCCACCCACAGAGCGGCCCATACTGTATACTGGGGGGCAGAGACACAGACAGATTAGCTCAGTGGAAACCAGATGAACTGAACAGAAAAGGATATGAAAGCTGCTGAAGAAAATGGCAGGTTGGATGAATGAGTTCTGCGTCAAGGTTAAATCAGTGGACACTGCTCTTCCCCCACCCCCACGCACACACACATATACACATTCTCAAATGCACAGGTATTCACACACAAAGAGACCCATTTATAATGATGGATTTGTATATAAGGCCTCCCTTTTTTAAAAAAAAAAAAAAAAAAAAGGTGCCAGTAAGTTCAGCAAGTCTATTTGAGCCCTGAGGGAGCTGCAGGTTTTGAACAGATGAGGCTGAATTCAATTCACGACTTCAACCATTTAGAAAATTGTGCAGTCAGACAGCCGGCTGTTGACAGACACAGAGTGCTATTCAATGACAGAAAAGGAGAGTCATCATTGTAAAGGTTGTGAAATCTTCTGACTCACGATGAACTGAGTGTTTAAAATGTCAGAGACGTCAGAGGCAGAGCGGAGGGCAAAACAGCTCCTTCCTAAAAAACATACATGTTGAATCATGAAACTCCCCATAGTTTGCTCCTTCCCATTTTCCACTTGACATAAGACAATAGGTCTACTTTCCTCCTCCTTCCTCTCCTCCCTTCAACTCCTGCTTCCTCTGTTTCTTAATCTTATCCTGTTTGGCTCCACTTTATCCTCCTTCATCTCCCCTGTCTCTCTTTATTTACTCTCTTTTCCTCTCTACTCTTTGTCGCTACAAGAAATCTCTTCCTGTCATTAATGTCCCCATCTGTGCTTCCAATACTGCCGCTCAAAATAGGCCTTTAGTGTCTAAAATAAACGCAGTGGTTTAAAATAAAAACTGAGGTGCATGAAAGCACATTTACAGAGCTCTGCTGTGGTACTTTCTAACAAAAAGAGTTTGGCTGCGCTGCATTTCAAAGAATGACCTTCTCTGTCCAGAAATGCAGCGTTGAGTATAAATCTTATGAGCTTCTTACCCCCCCAACCAGCCCCCCATCCACTTTAATTAGCCCTAATTACCATGGGATTAGAGTGATTTAAGGGTGTCGCACAATGCACAAGAGAATGCAGCACACTTTGCAATTAGAGAGGAAAGGCAACAACATGTCGGATCAGATTGCACAGGCAGAGGAACTAATGCAAAGTGATGTGATGCGGCTTAACGTGGAGTTCCACACGAACCGCCCGTCTTCAGCTGTGTGTACTCACCACCACGATGTAGCGCGGCCGGTACTGGATGGTGCCAAAGAGGCCGAGGATGACAATTATGATGTGGAAGAAGTTGGCAAGGATCGGGGCCCACTGGTAACCCAGGAAGTCAAAGACCTGTCTTTCTAAAGCCAACACCTAAAGGGCAAGAAACAAAGAAAAAAAGAGACATATGTTATCAGGTCGACGTGTTCTGGGAGCAAACCACCTCTCCTGCTGTGATGGAGAGCTGTGAGGAACGTGCTGGAGCTGCCAGAACTACACAGAATGTGGAAAAAGCCCCACAAAAAAATGGCAACCTACATACACACAATGGCAACTCAACATGTAGCGCACGTGGTTTATTAAAGACGACATCCTTTCACCTTACAGCCAGTGGCCAACAATCCTACATTGAGCGAGTCCACATGAACAGCTTGAGTGTTTAGCCTCCGACTGTGGGAGCGCCCAGAGGTGAAGACTGGAAGTTTTATAGAACAAACAATGACAGATTTATCGATTCAACCCCCTGCTGAGCTAAAGAGGAGCTCACCCTTTCCAACCTTCCTGCCAATGGCCTCCAGGAATGAGAAAGGTCTGGGAACTTTATGAGAGGCGAGGGTCTTTCAATACAATACAATACCACTGCAGTGAGCTGAGGCGCTTATTAACATCTGCACATGTGTGTGTGCATGTATGTACAAACAACATGCGTACACACACACACACACACACACACACACAAACATGCATTTGGAAGCAAAGTTAAACCCGCTGCAATGAAAAGACTAATTCCACATTTTTTTCCCATACAGGCTCACACTTTCCTCCTGCTTTTACAGTGGTCTCAGGCCAAATCTCCTCACATAAAGATTGATTAAATCATTACATGCTTTTCCTTTTTGTTTTCCCCCTCTCTACGTCTACCTTTTACCCGAGCTCTTTGCCTGCAACATTTTCTGCAACAGCAAGAAACAAAACAAAGCAATTTGAACCTTTAAGACAGTGAGTCCCTATTTGCATCAACTCAATTAGCATTCCATTTGGGGGGAAATTTGTGTTTGCATGTGTGTGTGTGTGTATGTTGGGTGGGGGGGGGTGGGGGGTGGGGTGGGGGGGGGCTGCGAACCATTTAATTAGAATTCCATTGCCAATTCAATTCCATTCCATTCCCAGTGTGTGTGTGTGTGTGTGTGTGTGTGTGTGTTTCTCAAGCAACGATGTGTTTCCTTGTGCGTCGACATGTCATTTTCAGCCAAGCGCTTGAAGATGGATGAGGGTGAGAGGAACCTCGTCTCTGCCGCAATGATAGAAACGCACCACCGAGCACATTCACGCAAACACACCCGACACACACACAACACACCCCGATACACAGCCGTGGACTGCTTTTCTTAATGTAATGGAAATGTTACCAGCAACACGATGAGACATCATGACAGGCAAGGGGAGGGAAATGAGTGATAATTAAAAATGAACACTTTTTCACACGGGGGGTGGGCGAGGGCAACAACTCGGCAGGCAGGGTGTGGATCAACAGAGGGTGGAGTGAATTAACTGTAACCCGCACAAAACATTATCACGCCAAAGTCAGAGAGGAAGAGAGACAATGACTGAAGGTTGGCAAATAATTCGGAAAATATTAGAAAAGAGAAGGCCAAAAAAAACCACAAGTTAAGAGACGAGAGAAAATGCAGCGAATCACAAATGACATATTCTTAAGTAGAACGACTGAGTGCCTTCCCTCTTAATAACCTCTGTCTATCCCATGGATAAAAGGGCTGAAGGAAAATGAATAAAGTCAAAAAAGTCGTACGTCTCCTGGTTGGCTCTCGGTCGGGGTTAGGGAGCTCAATAAAACCCGGCGCAGGAGGACATCAGCGATGATAAGGTGCAGCAACACTGCAGTTAAATTGGCTTTGGGGCTTCCAGGACTGACCCTTTTTAAAATGACCACATTCTTGGAGGGGTTTTTTATCAGTTATGGCTTTTCAGATGCATGTCCGGATAAGCAGAGATTATTCCATGACATTTTTGAAGACATAAAACATGAAGAGTAATGCTGAGGAGAATCAATGCCCATGTCCTTACCCAAGCAGATTCAAAGGAGGACAATTATATGAAAAAGGCAGATTTACTCCTGATCAATTATTTTAATGAGCGTATCTTCTGCTGATTAGAGGTGGGCATAAGGTTGGAAATCATTTGGGACTCCAGCAAATAAAGCGGCCAAAAGGCTTAAAGCTGCAATACTCCAATCAAGTTTTTTTCATCCACATTCACAAGCAAAAAAAAACAACAAAAACAAATCATTCCATTCAGAATCCAAACCTAAAAACTCATTTCTGTTCATCAAATTGCATAACTTAGCTTATTCTCTACTGTTTTTTTATCAAATAAATCCGTTCACATCATATTGTATGTATCTTAATTTTATACTTTCTGTTCATGTCGCATCTGTGGCTCCACATAGTAGTGATGATTCCACCAAAATCTTCCCACTCGCCTGTAGCTTTGACTAGGCACATGAACCAACCAACTAACTTTCTTTGTCAACAACCTGAAGCCATGAAAAAGGTTGTGTCAGCATCTGAAATGAATCATACAACTTGGCAGGCTAATGTAAGCTAACATTATCTTACACTATGCAGAGCTGTTAGGACTTAGTCAGCAAAATAAAACACAAGACAAAAAATTAAATTTACCAGTTGACAGACATATTGGCTCTTACTCTCTGTGTTTTAGGGATAAATGGATGAAAACAACATAATGCTTCATAAGTTTTCTGGCAAAGAAAAGTGCTTAGGATAAAGTCTGTTGCTCTGACATGGCACTGACTGTTTATTTTGCTCATAATTTGTCTTGTAGTTGATGAAAAACACCAAATAGACGTTTAAAAATTTTAATTGAAACTTTTAGGCAAGAAAATGCAGTTTCTTGCATCCATATGAGGCAATGGCAAACTGTGTGTCTGCAGATGTTCAGGTTTATTGTTGCAGACACCTTCATTGTGTTACATTCACTAAATACATTTTTTTCTTATGTCATACAATCAGAGTTTAATATTTTACATATAGATTTTTTTACACTAAATAAGGTAAATATGAGAAAATTATGGTAAGGAGGCATCATGGCTGAACTACACACTACACTGCACTTACAGAGGTACCTTTGTTAAAAGTCAACCACACCTATATGATGAGCTAAATAAATAACCTGTGTGCTGTATGTTTGAACTCTGGAATCTGTTTGTCAGGTCTAAGTTTGCTGAATTGTCACATCCTCCACACGATATCAGGTAGAAGATGAGGTGCTGCTTATGTTCTCACATTGAAAACAGCGCAGCAGAGCTCAGAGTGTCCTCTTATTATCCTGAAAAAAATCCAAAGCTTGCAAAATCTGTGAAAAAGCTTTTATTCTAGTTGGTGGATGAATGGATATAACCTTGGGGTCTTATCTGAATGTACTTAGTACTAAAAGAATGAAGACATTGTAATTTGTGTGGAAGCTCGAGTACACCCTGTCTTCACTTAATCAGCAAAATAAAATATGACTAATGCATTTAGGTTAACTGTGAAATATCTTTGTAAAATATGTTTGTGACATGAAAAAAAAAACTAATTAAGAGTTGTTAAGACAACTTTAAAACTGTTGCTCTATCATTATTCTGCTTCGCTCTTTTTATCCAGCAGTACACTCTGCTCACTTTCATTAGACGTTCACAGAAATGCAAACCGTGTCCTCTGTCTGCACACATGCATTCCTGCACGGACGGCTGCCTCAGTACAGAGCAAAAGTCATGCTAATGAGCATAACCCTTCATCTGTCCGACACATACTTTACATTCCTTCATGTATTCATTACACATGCCAATGGACTCACTCCCCCAATATATTTTCACCACTCGACAAATTTAAGAAGCGTATAGGAATGAGATACGTGTGTGTGTGTGTGTGTGTGTGTGCATAATCTCTCCACTCCAGTGCTGTAGTATGCCTATCACGTCCGCTGCTAACTCGATAATCCACCAAGATGACAACAATCAATCAAGAGTAGAAAGGTCTGGTCTGCCCATTCTGACACACATGCAGGCACACACACACACACAGTCATGCAGACCCATATGGCACAATTAGCCCACAGTTCATAGGAAGCAGGATACTGGAGAGTGGGGTTGAATTTGATCAAAAGATACCAACGCTCTTCCAGGAATAGTGAGCCGGCTACATAACGGCCTCGTAAAAGCCTTCCACTGACCTCCGGCAGGCACAAATGACTCCCTCTAGGATGACGGCATCTCTTTGTGTGTATTTTGGTTTTGGGTGTGTATATGTAGAGATTGAGAAGCTTGTTGCCCACACATACCACTCCTCTCACCATAAATACTCCGCAATTAGGGGGTGGGTATGACAGCAGGATGCAACAAGCCTCACTCTCACCTCAACTACTGCCCATCCTCCGTCCGCTTCATCTTTTTCCTCTATTTTCACTTGATTTATTATTTTGTAGCCATTAGTTACTCTCTCCTTCTCCAGAAAGCACCAGGTTTATTAACAAGTATCGTGGACCTCAGTCCTGCTGCTTGATGTTAGCTTGTCTATATCCTCTAAGCTTCAAGTGCTGCCAACAAACAGAGCAATAAAGAAAACACAAGAAGAAGCATCTTTATAATACCTCCTTTACTCAACACTTAAATTAGGAAAATCAAAGTCCAAAAAGTTTTTAATCATCACCACTTTCTTTGACGTGAGCCAGGATCAGAGTGAACGTGTCTGAGAGGGAAAAAGCATTTGATCCGCATCATTTGAAAGCTAATTAGGATGTGCGTGTGAGCTCGAGATTAAGCGGCTGAAACACATGAAAAACAAGTTTGCTTTGCCAATGTGACCTGATGGGATTTCAAACAGAATATCACAACGTGTGACATGTTGGCCTGACAGTTGTTTATGACTAGCAACTCAACTTTGTTATCACAAGAAGGTGACAGGCAGGAGTGGGACACATTTCCGATGAGGTGTTAGGTGTGAAATAGAGAGAGGACCCGACGATGCCCCCGCCTCAGGAGGAGGAGAGGACATAGGTGACTGGTGACCCTCTCATTTTCCTCTTAGCCTTGGGACACTATAAATCACATGAGTGTTTCTCTTTCTGTGTGTGTGTCCTCTGTGAAATGTCCTCTGATGACATGTTACTGAATGTGTCATCAGCATCTGTGGCTGTGTGAAGCAGGTCCGTCTGTCTGTGTGTGTGTGTGTGTGTGTGCACGCCCATGTGTGTGCGTGAGGGGGGGAGTCCATTCTGTGTAACTTTAGGCTACATGAGTCAGTCTCGTCTATGTTGAAGCAAAGAAGTCTGACTCACCAAGTAAGGCAGAAGGGCGACAGTGAAGAGTGTCAGGAGAAGTGAAGGGTGAATTACAGAGAATTTCTGCTGCCACATTATCTCCTGCTTTGTTTTTTTCTGTTTTTTTATTGTCTCAGTGGGTTCACTAATGGGCTGTTTTTAGTTACACATTACAAATCTGCATTAGTAAATGAGACCTCGTATGATAACACAATAAAACTCAGAGAGGGAGTTTATATGCAATATCAAAATTAGCAGTTTTGTTTTATACTTTCGTTGCCCTCCAAATGGCAGACATGCAGACAGCCCAGACAAAACACGCCACGGTAAAAACACAC
Source organism: Acanthurus tractus (assembly GCA_029783725.1). Taxonomy (NCBI): domain Eukaryota; kingdom Metazoa; phylum Chordata; class Actinopteri; order Acanthuriformes; family Acanthuridae; genus Acanthurus; species Acanthurus tractus. The sequence goes on along the minus strand of JAQNCA010000002.1, from coordinate 16,515,840 downwards.
AACCAGCCTCTGATTCATGGCTTGCCTCTTTTAGTGTCTCCCTCCTCAGATAGTTTTGATTTGGACCAGCTGTTTTGATTCCCTTTGAGATTATGGAAATAATCTAGTGAGATCTCCAGTTGCATGAGTGTGGGGTTGTTGAGATCCCCCCCGGGGGAACGCAGCTCGAGTCTGACAGGGTGAGAGATGGTTAACAGGATAAAAACATCTCTGTTACACTAAATCTGGTTCATTTTTTAAGCTTTTCTTATTTACATTTTTCTTATGAATTACTTGGTAAATAAACTTCTTTTTGGCACTAAACAGAATTAAGATACGTCATGCAGAAAAGAGGTGACCTGGTGAAAATCTGTAGAAATATTGGAGGTCTTGAAAGGTTCACTAAGTTGTAATGAACTGAGGCTTGACCCGGGTTTTTGAGTCAGACGAGTCTCAGTTATAATTTGTTTTCATAAGTTAGGCTGGGCTTTACTGTCATGCCCTCCAGTCTGTGTGTCTGGATGTCTAATACCCAAGTAGACCAGAATGGATCCAACTGTACTCAATATCAGCATGTGGTACGTCATGAACGCTGCATGAGCAAGTATTTCAGGAAGCTTGTAGCTGATGTAAAAGATTTATGCTTTTTATTTTAATTCACAGATATTGAATTGCTCATACAATTCCTAAGCTCTGTATATCTATCAAACGATCGGCTCCAGACCATTTCATTGTCAGTAGAAGCAATCAAGCCTGAAAACGCATATAAGAAATCAATTAGAAAGCTAGCGTAGGTGTCTGAGTCATATCTCAGTCCAGACTACAAACCAAACGGGTCAGTAGTGCTCCAAAAGACTCAACTACAAGTGATTTTAAATCTTCTCGCTAATGTAGCAAAAGTTGTGTGTTTAAAAATAAAAAAAAAAAACAAAGTGAGGATGTAGTCTGGTTGCACAGGGGGAGAGAAAGTCTGTCTAACCAGTATTTCATACAGCATGGTGCCACCAAAGTGAGCAGTGAGTGAGCTTTGATATTGGGTTAAACAATAGGAAAAGCCATCTGAGGACTACACACACTCATAGAACTGCTGTTGCTCTACTGACTTTACTATCCTACGAGAAATCAAAACAGCTGCTCTATTCCAAATCTAAATAAAGACAAAGTCAGACTCAGGGACGAGCCATGAATCAGACGCTTGCAGGCTTTTTTTTTTTGCTTTTTTTTTTTTTATGTGCCATGCTTCGCCCTGGCTCGTCTTTACTCTGCGACTCCCAGCAGGCAGTAAAGTACTTCTCAAAAACTTTCTCCAATCCAATTTTTCACCTCTCGCCTGGGTAAAGTCATTATACTCTGGTGCCTGCCTGGTCCTTGTGTAACTAATGGTGCCAATCTCACTATGTGTGTGATGGCGCGCTCCTGTGTGTGTGTGTGTGTGTGTGTGTGTGTGTGTGTGTGTGTGGCTTTCAGTGGGTACATGGAGAGTTGGATAGATAGATAGCCCTTGGTGGTGGCTGGTCTAGCAGAGCTGAGACAGGGATTAAGATGTAGGGTGCCTGCATAAGCCACTTTCTTCTTCTCTGTTTGAAATATGGTCTGCACACCAAAACACAGCGGATAGTCCCTTTGTACTTTACTAGTAAAGTACCACTTGTTTTAGGAAGTGGTCCGAGCAGACCGCGGTGTGTGAAGTTCACACTGTAGCCCAGCTGAAAGGCTGTGAATGAAAAGGCTCTTTATGTAAAGATGAAATATGTTAAACTTTCAGTGCTCTGAGTGCTAATAACATGCTAATCTCTCAGTGCTATTGGGAACAAACAACACACAAATCCGTTCCACTTAAAGAAACATGATAGAAAGCCTGTGCTTTGAACCAAGTCTCCCTCTGGATGCTGGGAAACTGTTTTAAACTTTTGTGGTCTGTTGTGTTTTAATGTTCTCTCCGTTTCTGTGAGTCACTATGAGATAAAACTATTAACATTTTCAGCACAGGAATTCACAACTGTTTCTCAGCTCTGTTCAATACAATTTATTTTAGTTCATTTGAGCTCGATCTGATACGTTGAGTGGTGCTGTCTCATCTCAGTTTTCAGTCCAAGTTCTGACCAATTGAAAGTTTTTGCCCTGTCTGGTCTGTCAGCTGGCCTTGTTAGTGGTTTAAGTTCTCCCTCTTGAAAACACTCTGATCTTCTCTCTAACGATCCATCTTCTACCCAGTTTCCTAATAAGAGGGAAGCTAAAGCCAACAAATCAATACTTAAAATATTACTTTCTCTATATATCCTACTATGGACTATGGGAGATAAAATGCTCATT
>JAQNCA010000002.1:16488302-16498959 GCA_029783725.1 Acanthurus tractus | reverse complement strand
CAGAGAAGCTTGAGGACTGAGGCAGGTGTTTGTAGTAACTTCGTGGACTCAGAGGATCTACTTAACCCACAAAAAAAATATGAGGTATGCTTAAATTGATTTTCATGAAAGAACACTTCCAACTTGCAGGTTGGTTTATGCATATCAGGTGATTAAAAGTCTTCTACTTGAAAAAGTTTATAGTCTTTGTAAAATGGAGCCATTACCCTCATTCTTTGCTATCTAAAAATGCAGTTTAAAAGGCCAACCTAGTTTTTCACCACTAGATAAAAAATGGCATAAACTACCATGGTTTAAATGGTGTAAAGATTTTGCTAACATTAACACTTACTGCTGGCAGAAACGTAGCACCAGGGAGAGTTAACTGTTAGCCATTAGTCAGCTTATTCACAGGTATTTTCACTTTAGTTTGCTGTTCAAATACTAAAAAAAACTGGTCTAAGTTTTGTTGGCTGGCTAAATATTTAACTTTAACTTTGAGTCTTTTACACCAACTTTGCTGTTTCATCCTGACTAGCGATCGCATATGGTTAGCTGCTGTTATTGATAAGAATGTATATGTATAATCATATAATTTACCTATAACGAATTAATTAAAATTCTGATTATAAAGTAAGGTAACCGAAACACGGCTAATAATATTAAAAAGCTTTGAGATATTTTATGTGGTGTAAAATACTTAAAACGTGAAAAATTGTAAAATTTGTATTCCTATCAGCCTTTGCTTCAGTAGCATAAAGCTCTAAGAGGATTATTATTCAGTCTTTTGTAGGCATAAATGTGTTAGCAAATTTGACACAGGAATTATTTACGTTATTGTAACACTTAATGTATTTTTTTCCGGTAGACAACATAAGTCTTTCACTTTGCAGTAAGTCCACTGACATTTGTGCAGGAGCAACATATTAGCATGTGTAGAAATTTGACTAGTCTTTTTTTTCTGTATTCATATAATAATTTATGTGATTGGTACTGATTTTTTGTTTGCCATTGTTGTGGAGGAAGCTTGTATTATTTTATTTTGGAAGCTTTTACCGGAAACTTGGTTTGCTATGTTTTCTTTGTCTTGACAGCGGCTTCAGTCACATGGTGCCGCCTAACCCAGAGCTGATGGAGCTCGATGAGAAAGGCAGGAGGCGAGCCCCTCTGGTTGCGCGTCAGCATCCCCTCAAATAAGAATCCGCTGCTGTCACTTCTGCTCTACATACAGAGAGACGGACGATTGTGGCCCCGAAACAAACAATTACGGGGGATTTCACGTGCAAATGCAGCTGCTTTTTTACATGTGATGTCAAAGAAGAAGAGTAAGGTGAGGCTGTGAGGAGGCTGGAGCTTGGCAAAGAATGATAGAGAGGATCAAGGCGCGCTGTCCCAGGAGAACTCATCTGAAGAGCTGTCTCTGAGAAACCGGGATGCTCCTCTAACGCACCGGGGGGCGAGTGAGTACAATGCATCCGATCTCTCTCTCTCCATTTCATTTTGCTTCTACTTTTTGCAACATCTGGACAGTGTCGGACCGTTTCAGCACGCCTGTCCCCCCCCCGCCCCCCCTTTTATCGTCTTTGAATTATTCCGTACTCGATCCCACCTGTCTGATCAATCATTCATAGGCTTCTTAGTAAAGTGCAGCATAACCGGTTGGTCAGCGATGTGTGAAAGTTGCCCCGCTAATTTAGAAATGTTGCACTTTTCCTCCTCCTGCACACACCCGTAACTTAATACATGCACGCATCAAGGTTTAATATCATGCAGTGCATTCCGGTGGGTGATTGGGAGGTCGATCGTGTCTCTTTAAAGTTTTGATTAGAGTGAACATGTGTTGCACACTGCGGCCACTGTGTCGGCGCGAGGCTAATTAATAAAGCCTTTGTGAGGGGGCTCTCCTATCACGGGCACTCATCATTAATCCGCTGATGGCCCGCAGGGCGTGGGTTGCTGTACGTGATGATAAGAGAGAGGCACCAGTCCTACTTACACAGCAGGGTTGATTAATTATGGACTCAGAACTAATGAACTCAGTGGCTGTTGCACAAGAGGAGACCCAGACATGTAAAAAAAAAAAACAGAAACAGTGGCTTTAAATAAGAACTTAATGTTTTAATTTTCACAATTGATCCGCGACGTTGAGGAGTATTATTGTATTATAGCACAGGTTCTGTCTGTTAGGGTGCATGTTGGGCTCAAGTCAAGGCTGTCTGTCTTGCAATGACGTAATTGCTAAGAATAGAAAGCAGTATTAATAATCCTTTCCACAACTTAAGATCTAAATCAGGCTGTAATGGTGTTCTCACCTGTAATAAACAACATAGTGAAACACTCCCTGCTGCTGAATGTGTGGGTGTGTGTAGAACTTCTACAGCAGGCTCAGTGCATGTAGATGAATGAAATCCACTTACTATGCAGCAAGGGTTCCCATAGCCGGTCTGTGCATATGTGTGTGTGTGTGTGTGTGTGTGTGTGTGTGTGTATGTGTCTATGTGCGTGTGAGTGTGTATCTCACCTCATTACACTCATTGTGTTGACTTAAGCAGTAGGGTCACCCCTGAGGCCCGTTCTCCTGCCTTATTGAGGAGTGATGCCCTGAATTACACCACACTCACCCTGATTGCAGAAGCACAGGAGCACATAAAGGACTGGCCTTTCAAACTCAAGTTCATGTCTGTTCATTTGATCAGAATCATATATGAATGTCACAATTTTTTTTTTTTGTTTTTTTTCACCTGACACATGTGAGTCAGTACATTACACAATCACCAGGATGAAGCTGTCGCCAAATCGCTACAAGTGCGTTTTGTTGAGAGGTGCTTAACTCTTGGATCTCGTATAGTTCAAATTTGCGATGGAGCCCCAGCTCTGGTTCGTATTCCGGGCAATTATGTTCACAGCCTGCCCACGCACACTTTGTACAGGTGCTCCTCTATTCCTGGTTGTTCTACAAACTGACAAAAAAAAAAACTCTCTCCCTTACAGCCTGTGTACTGCATTTCTCCTGAGGCATTCTCAGTATTTTCCCTGTGTATGTATTAAACATCAAGCATGTCGAAACTGCAGGCGCGGGGCCGAGCACTTTAAGGCAGAGTCAGCCTTCTGCGGAGGGTGACAGAACAGTCAGATGGCCCCCACAGGGCAGAGAACAATTCCTCCTGCTGATGCACCCAAGGCGACAGGACTGGAGCACTCCTTCCTCCTCCTCCTCCCTCCCTCCCTGTCCTCCCTCCCTGTCCTCCTCATCCAGCATCATCCTTACCCACCTTCATCTTGTAGAAAAAACACAGTCTCTGGGTTCACTTGCATACCTGCATCCAGTCCTCTGTGCTCCATCCAACTTTTATCTCCTACACGTGCATGCATACGTACATTGTCCCTCTCTCTCTTTCTCTCTCTGTCTTTCTCTGTCTATATAAATGTCTTGAATAAACACATTCGGATATGTACCTAAAAAGTAATAATTATGACTGATAAGGTCTCACATTGTACCTGCTCCCACACAGTATCACTTTCCAACACCTTCTTTTATCTACGATACACGATTTAGATTTCTTTTGAACTCTGTCATATTGTGTCTATATATAGCATTGTTCTCTCCAATACACATGCACTCAGTTGTTACTTTTTTAGGTACACCTGTAAAATCAAAAGCAAGTGTTTAGACGTAAAGTGTACTTTTATAATGCCTATAATACTTTTTTTCACTGTCGGAGGATTAATGATTAAATCACATGTTTTGTGACTGAGGTCAGATGGGAGATTTTCTGTGATTTTCACGCATGAAAACTGGGAGGACAAAAATTAGAAACACCCTTTGGTAAAATGTAGTCCAGTCAAACACCACTTTTCACTGTGACTTAAATTATAAACATATAATTGAATGAATACATTTTCAACAATGTCAACAAAAACTAAACAACATAAACTTTATAAACGTGGAGTTTATGGCAGAACTTTTGGATAGACTCACAATGGATTGGATTGACATGTTTAAAAGAAAAAACTGTACATAACATTTTTTATACATTTTGTATCTTTTTAATTTGAGATGAAGAAGAAATCTCTTGTGTGGTTCCTTTTTTAGATTGCACAGGTGTACAATAAAGAGGCCAGTGAGTGTTAAAAGCCAGCCTAGCCCATATAATCACAGCATCACAATGTCCCACATGCATGTCCATTCTCAGACGTACAGCTGTAGTCTTCTATTTTCATCCAGACATGCTTAGACTTAAAGCAAAGCAAAATTTTGAGGTGGCACTTTTACCCACAGAATCTTTGGAAGCCCGCAAAAGTGAACAGAGGGTAAATATGAATTACTTCATTTATAGAAACAAAATAAAGAAGGAGAGAAACTGCAGGAAAATGACAGAAAGAACTGGGATTTCTGTTCATTTTTGAGGTTAGTTCATACTTTTGCGGACAGGTAGTTTAGGTTAGAGGCCAGCTAGCTAATACACAGGGTTTACACTCTCTGGAATGGATGAATAAACGGACTTCAGGAACACAGTAGATGAATTGTTGTGCTTAAAACATGACATAACAAGACTGTACTGCAAGAGAAACCAATGGTTTACTCAATTGGACTGAGAAAACTACTGTATTTAAAACTGATAAGAGTGTGCTGTATTCAAGAAAATGAATGTTATTTAAGAAAGCAGTTTGTGAGAGAGAGTTCATTTGAAATGTAAATAATATTGTACCTTCAGCACCTGGTTTGCCTCAAGTCCATAAAATCATGAGAAGGAGAAGCCAAATAATCAGACATCTCACGGTGCCGGTGGCCTTGTTTTTACACAAAACTTGTTAAAACTCCTGAACTTGATTTGAATTCTCCTTGAGGCCTTAAAAATGGCTAGACATGCTACTCTTTGTCATAGGTACTTTTTCAAAAAAGGTGCAAGCCAATCAGAAACAGACAATTTAGACTGTCTTGGCAAATGAAACTATCCTCCTTTTCCAGTAAGTACTCTCTTAAACACCTTTATTTCCCACCACATTCTCGCTCACACAGATTCAGTCTCTTTCTCATTGGTTTCACACACACTAACACTGTCAACTGACAGTTAAAAACAGTCTCTCTCACCATATTCTCTTTACACACAATGTAACTGTTTCCGATACACACCACCTTCCTTTTATTACATGGAAAGGCTGTATGACGCGTGTCTGTTAGTAAGAAATCTAGTGTTTGTTAGAAAGAACTGAGGGCACAGCAGCTCTTTAGAAGTGATCAGTCATTGTGGCTGGCCTTTGGTTGTTAGTGAAAGGTGCAAAAGTGTGATGCAGGCTTTACAGATCACGGAGTAAATGGTCCGTGAATCCACAAAGTGTGTATGCATGCACGTGTGAGTGCATGTCAGCTGTGTGCATAATAGCTTAGGGATCAGGGGGCCATAGATTGGCCAGTCAGCCAGACAGATGTGCCCTCGCCAGAACTTGGAGTGCGGTGCCTCAAACTGGCCTGGCTGCCACCCAGCATTAGTGCCGTGGATCCGTGACCATAAAGCTGAGGGCACCAAAACTCACTGTCTGCATAATATGCACTCAATTATTAATGCTGCATATAGGGCAATAAGAGGCATCGCAGAGGCCAAGGGAGGAAACAAGGAAATGGGAACTAAAGAAAAGAAGAGTGAGAACATGAATTAAGTGTTTGAATACTGTTCTTTCTTAGCTCTGTGACACTCAATAGTGAGCCAGAGCTTTACAATGAGCTCGCATAGCACAACATCTAAACAAATAAAGATCGCCATGGCAACCGCTGATCAGGATAGTAATGGTACAGCAGATTTTAGTCCTCTTAATTGCTCTCTCTTTAGAAACAGGAAAAGAAAAAGGATATTGAATGACTAGAACTTTATGTTTTCAACTTTACACTATGTTGTACATCTGAAAATTCCCATCACTATTTGTATTTAACATCTAAGACATTTCACATGAAGTTGAGTCGAATCCTCCTGTTAAGTGCTTCGGTCGTTTGTAATCAGTCTTCTCAGTATGCCCCAAATACTTTTCACGCTAGGTACATCATTGCAGTAGCGTACTTTAGAGCAGCAGCATTGCAGTTCATAAGTATAAATTCCTGTCTTGGCATTATTTAAGAAAGAGTGTCCCTGAACATGACAAGAGTAAACACAATAAATAAACCAAAGAAAAATCTGTGGTTTGCTCAGATTTTGTTAACATCATGTCTAATTGGAAAAAAAAACACAACTAAGGAAGACTGTATAACATGCTTGTTATGAACATTGTGGCTCTGTTATGTACAAAATGTTTCAGCATCCTCCTATGTAGCAGCCATTCCACATTATCTGAGAAAAAAAAAATGCTTTCACGTAACATCCTATTGGCTTCTTTAAGACGGTTTGAAACCTTTCAAGGTCTTAGCAGCAGGTGAAGTTTGAGCTCAGAATTATAGTCTTCACATGAAGAAATGCCCTCAGCCCTCAGCTCATGTTTAGCTTTACCAGTTCTCTTGGATTTATTAGGCTTGCGGTGAGGTCCTATGAAAACCCCTTTCATGTGTGTAGCTTTTCAGTAATTATTTTTCGTGTCACTGTCATTCGTTTTTTTCACGCTTGCAAGCGTGTCTAGATGCCACTACATCTAATCTTAACATCTATAGTGACTGGAAAGGCATATCTCCTCACTAAATCCTTATGTAAGCTAAAATTTAAAACCTTATTGTCAGCTTTGTTGCTCTTTATTAATGTCTATGTTTAATATTCTATATTTTTGTGCAAAACAATTCATGTTTCGACTGTGATTTTTACTAAGAGCCAGAACATTATGTCACTTTCAGCTACCTGGATTAGATCGTGCATGTGCAACAGCAATAACAACACAAACAGATTAAGAATCTATTTTGTTGTGCAATTTTTTTTATCATCCAGATGGTAAGGGTAGTCTTTGATGTCAGGGGCTCAGCAGTGTTTATGGTTTGGGAGATCAGACGCTTAGCCATATGACTCGAATGCTATAGGGACACATGACAGGAACAGACAAAGGCGAGTTAGCAGCAAATTCAGCATAGCTGTAAACATGCTAAACAAAACAATGTTAAATCTGAATCGCAAGTAAGAGGAGTCAAAGTCAACAAAGACATGCAGATGGAGATGGCAAGTGCTTGCTTTGACTGAGATAGCACAGAGGCAATTGTTAGTAATGTTCAAATCGATCTTTTTATTTTTATTGGCCTGAGGAGATTGACTTAGCATGACCTTTTTCAGCACTGTTGGCTGTTGGACTGTTCAACTCAGTGTAAGCGCCGCAGTGAAAAAGCCTTACAGCTCCAGTGCAGCAGGGTATTCTGTATTTACACACACACAAAAAAAAGAAGCAGTTATGTTTTTCATTCTTAAAGTTTGAGTTTGTCATTTCTTGTGGGTGGAGACGTGTTTATACCAACAACGGTTTAATCTGCTCAAACAGAGCAAATCATCTGGGTCTCATTAGTGGAGACAGGATGCTCTTCTCAATAGCACTTCTGCTTTGTGTTTTTATGCAGTTAGAGCTGCATACTTAACAAAAATATTGCCTGCTCTTGCTTTAAGGAAGGGGGGAGGGGTTGCTGTTACATAACCACTTTTCATGCTATGATTTGAGTCAAGCGTCAAACCGGCGACTTGCTTTCTACAGGTGTTTTCCTCCGACTTTGTGCTTCTAACGAGAAAATTTCATGTCAGACTTTGCCTGAATGCACAGAGTGGCAGCAAATCAGAGGAGTTGGAATGTGTGTGCACTCATGAAACTCCAACCATCAGATAGCAAACATGACTGCAGATAGAAATGGGCCTAAAGCATCAGCACATGGAGATAATTCAATGAAGTGCAGCAGCCAGATTGCAGTATTAAAACCTGTTTGTGAGTGAGTATCTCAGCAAGAAATAATTCAACAGGAGAAGTAACTTTACACTTAGTTAAATAATTATATATAATACAATTTTTTACTGAGAAAAAAAACAAGGGAAATATATTTTTAATAACAAGATAGAAGTTTCATAAATATTTGATTTTTTTTTTTTAATTAAATGCATACTTGAAGACTAGAAAATCATGACCCATCACTGGTTCTGAATGAATGAATGTATTTTGTTATATGGTGATGAGTTGGTTATTAAGGCCAGTCATAAATTACATCTGAGAACACTAGTTGGTGAGCATGAGGAAATGAAATGTGGCGTGTTGTGTGTATTTTTGGCCTGGATGAGTTTTTGCGAGAATGTGTGTGTTTCTGCAACTTTCTGTGCCATCTGTCGGTATTTGCATATAAACTGCATGCATATTTTCGCATGCTTTGGCAACAGTGTGGCATTAACATAAATACAAGGTGTGTCACTCTGCCTTAAATTTCTCCTCCAAGACTAAGACAACTCGAGGAGGCATGATGTGCACTTCGGGGACGAGTTCACCTTTGCAACAGAAACTGTTTATTGATTCCTCTGACAGTCACACAGGTGTTAGCGAAGGAAGATCAGCCTCTGCACTCAAAGAGCACGAGGACAGCGGAGCGTTCATGCTGAATCTTGTGTTTATTTATTCATTAACAGGCGGTTTGCTCCTTGGCTGTGCCTCAGAGGACCGTTTTCACCTGTTTCACCTCCTGAGGTTTGAGATAGCACTGGGTTTGGAATCAAATCTGTCTTGGGTGCACAGGATCACACACACACACACACATTCACACACATAAGCACAGCAGCATTCCCCTCACTTTCATGACTTGCATGAATGAGTGAGACTGTAGGGACAGTGAAAGCCGGAGGAAGAATGAAGGGTGGAGTCAAGGGCTCCTGGGACCACGGCAAGGCAGATCCTTTATTGATTGGTTTAGTAAGAGAATCCTCCGGCTTTTAGTGGTGCTGCTTAATAAGAGTGGCTTGTGGAAAGAGAGAGATCACATCAGCTGAACTCCACTCCAGAGCCTGGCTTCGGTTTTAAAGAGTAGTTCACAGCAAAATCAAAACACAAGCAAAAAGGGGCTAATTCATTTAAACTTTGGTTATTCTGACTCTCAATAACTTTCAAGGTTTTGGAATGCACTCTTTACACGAGGGCTGGCATCAGAAACTCTGGCTCGACGTCTTCTGTCAGAAGTCAGTCCAACTGTTCAGCTCTCCTTAAGTTAACAAAAGGTCATAAACTTTGTGTTCGAAGGCCAAATGTTCTTGCGCTCTCACAGGTGTGTGATCCTCCCAAGTCAAAATCTAAGCAGCTAAAACTGTGTGTGTGTGTACTCTTCACACAGCACCGAGCAGAATCAAACACAATCACTCTCCAGATCTTGCAGTGGGTTTGTGTGCTCGTCGCAGTGTGGATGTTGTGGTTGTTCTGCATTGACGTAGACTTTTTTTGCTGCATGCACCCTATCTGTCGATCTTGGTGTTAAGTCAGGAGCCTGGCTTCAGAGAAATACTAAGCTATTTTAGGAGGCAGCAGATTGTGTTAAGCGAGGAAGTGAAGTGACACAACTGGGGTTGAAATTTCTACTTGCCTGAAAACCTTGAAAATGTCTTTATTTAGTACTTCGCTCCCTCGACACCTCGCAGATTGCACCTAGCTACCGTCAGATAACGGGTAGCTACAGAAGGATGCAGCAAATCAAAGGCTGAAGATACACAACCACCTTACTGACGATTCATCTTTTTTTTTTTGTGAAGTGACATTTTTAATCAGGAAGGCTGCTCTCTCTGTGCTGTGCAGGTTGTTTTAATTCCCGTGTAAATGGCGCAAAAAAAAAAGATATTTTAGTCATCATTATGACATTTTCATTCCATAGATTATTGAATTTGAAGGCTGTTACCGAATAATACAACTTTGAAGAATGTGGAACGTATGATTCTTTGTGTGTTTATATTACTAAAAGATGTGCTGGGACTATTTTTGGGCTGTTTTTTGATGATTTAATTTTATTATTTATGTATTCACCTCCACATGAAAGAGAGCTGCGGTCCCAAGTGGTCTGTTTTTTTTTCCTCTCTCACACACTTTCCCTTTTTTTTTTAACTGCATGCACACACACAAACACACACACACACACACACACACACACAAACACACACACACACACACACAAATCCATATTTATTTAGCCATTTGCTTCCATTTTCCTTAATAGCCATCATCACTTTCAGCTCTTTTTGTATTTTATTTGGGGGTTCTTATTGATGAGATCCCTACACCTTTACCCTCTTTCTGTCAGAACCATGCTGATGAACTGAGCTCCACTAGTGTAATCTGACACATGTGTGTGTGTGTATGTGTTTGTGCAGTTCGTTGTGTTTGCATCTGCTTGCGCTGTGTTTAATGAAAGCACCTGCTGTGTTTGTCCCCTTCGTTCACCCAACTGATCGATAGCAGGCTCGGTCTGTCAGCATGTTCGCTGTCATGGAATCTCTGTTAACCCAATTAAGCAAACCGTGCACTAACCCAATTAGCAGAACCTTTGCACTGTATTAACTGGATTCACTGTCACATACACACACATCTCACTGGCATGAAATGTGCAAGGCCAGCAGGTCAAACACCAAGTGAAATCACTGCTGATATGATTTGCTTCTTTCTTACTGAGCAGCAGTGCCTGTGAAACATCAGTGCAGTTCATTCTTTTGTCCCTCCACGTTTTCATTATTTCAATCAGAACACAATCAAAAAAGAACATTACTAATAAAAC
>JAQNCA010000002.1:16410131-16456857 GCA_029783725.1 Acanthurus tractus | reverse complement strand
GATGTTTTTTTCGAATAAACTCAACTTTGATACTCTAAAGATTTGTGTTTCTTCATCAAGTATTAAGTGGTAGTGATACACTTTCCTTTTTTAAAAGCTCTTCAAACGGCCAAAAAAAAGTCAGCAAAAAAAGTAGTTTTTATGGGCAGTTGCCTTTATTTTCATTAATTTCTTAAGGATTTATTTGCAGTATGTAATGACATTGGCCCATATATAACATACATACATGTGTGTTTGTTATAGCTGTCAACAAAATGGTAAATCTCATCCTATCAAATATTATATAATGCCTTTGATGTGGACAAGCTGATAACTGGCTTCAAAATATTGACTTAAATGAATGACTGCCTCATTTTCTAGACTGGCCTGGGGGACCAAAAAGACACTGGTTCCACTGGGATCCTGAAGAGGGCCAGTCCTACTCATTGCCCAAACATTAACGGGCAGTTGCCAGGCGGCTACATGCACTTGGACATAAGGAACCCAGGAAAGCAGGCAGAGCTGGCCAGCAGCTTCAGGGCAACACAAGGACGGAGCTCACATCCGATAGAGAGACAACCCCTCCCCTCCTCCCACATCCCCGTCCCCAGAAACAGGTACAGAGAGGCTGATGATGTCTACAGTCACTACCCCACAGTGCTGTTTTTATTTATGATTTATTTATTCACAGTGTAACACTGATGCATGTTCGAGTCACGGAAACCTTCATTTTAAGCAATTCTGTCATTTGATACGATTAAAACTTGGTGTTTAAACATGACCTTTGAGCAGATGTTTATCAACCCCTGAGGACTCTGGAGCATATTGTTGTCTGTCAAACCTACTTTTATGTACTTAGCTTTTGTTTCTATCCGGCCCAGTCAAGGATCTATTATGACACTGAGATTGTGGTGTTAAAAATTATCAACAACTTTCATACTCAACTCCAGAGCTTTGTTCCTTAACAAAATTTTGACTAAACGTGGAATTCACCCTCAGGCTACAACTTTATAGTGGTTTGGGCATAAATGGTGTGGTCAGCTGACCACATGTTTAGTGTTCCATCCAGAATAGTTTTGAAATATGCCCTGAGAGCCAGAGCTGGTGATTAGGGCAAGGATTGCCCAATCACTGTCAGAAAAAAAAGAGTGAGAAAAAATTGGATGGATACAATACAGCAGTGTTGTTAACTGATAAATCAGTTTACTGCATTTTGAAAAGTTTTTACTCATCAGGCGTTTTTATGACTTGACTGTCTCAGAAGTACAGTAGTTCAATGCCGTTCTCCTTGACTTTCTTTTGAAATGCCAGGCGAGTGGATGTGTCAGTGTGTTATGCTGATTATGTGTCAGGAAGGAAGACGAGCTTTGTTGATAGTGTGAATGTGTTTTGTTTGATGTCCCATTTGCAGTTTGGAGTGTTTCTTTCTAACCTGTTTTCACACCACTCTTTATCACAAACACATGCAGATGTGTACTCAGGATGTTTTTTTATAATCCTTAAGGCACATTAACATGAACGTACAGTCTGTTTCACACTGAGGACGCAGAAAATGCATCCAGGGACAAGCCTAGCGGACTGATAAGTGATTATGTAACAGGACTGGGAGAGGCTGTAGGCGGTGCCTAAAAACTCTTTCCATCATTTGAAACAGCTATTGGCTACTGTCTTTGTAAAGGCACTGGCTGTCTGTCAGGAGGCACTTACTCATTAACAAAATGCCTGGTGGCAGTGCAGTATAAAAGCTGAGCAACCCTTAAATAAAACTGCGCTAATAAAAAAAAAAGGATAACTTTTGTCTGAGCCTCAGTACCAGCATTTCAAGTAATGTCAGGGTTTACTACAAGTCTAAACTCAGACTTTTAACTGATCTTGGATTGACAAGAAAGACAGCTGATAGTGTGCTTGATAGTAGGGACAACATGTGAGGGTCTAGACCACATTCTTACTTTTCTCCTTCCTTCTCTCATCATCACGTGAACTTCACGTGCCACTGGTCATGTATGTGTGGGAGTGTCTCAGGGGAGTATGCAAGAACAAACATGCTTTTAAACCAGAGGGATGTTGTGCCCACATCTTTGTGTGTGTGTGTGTGGACGCGCGCATTTGAGTGCGTATACCCACAACAGACCTCCAAATCCAGGTTTAAGCCAGATTTTACACATCTCTTTTGTTCAGCGTGTTGTTGGCTATCTCAGCTCAGTGCTACCACAATATCCAACTCTAAACTGACACTACACAGCCACAGAAAGAGGTTGCATAACATTATATAACTGTTTGGACATATTAGCCAGGCCTCTTTGTTGTTCTGTTGACCTTTTCAGATTAATTCCATGTCTTTACCCTCATATTGGTTTTTTGTACTGCAGCTTGTGATTAGAGGCTCTTCCCCCCTCTCTCTCTCTATGAACAATGCAGCTCTCTCTCCATCATTCACTTTTTGGTTTTACCTTTTTGGTGATCAGTCTATTCAGTGAGAACTGAAAATACTTGCTCTAATTTTTATTTAGCTCTCTGCAGATCTGTCTGCTTTGCAGATGTATGTCAATTTAGTAATTATCACGGATATATAAGAGCAGTTTGCATTGTATTGTAATTGCCATATGAACCCACTAACAGTACTTCAGTGTGAACAACAATTTCAACAAGTTTCATGGTTGTGCTACACTCGCTCACACTTTTGGACTGCAGTGCAGTGGCAGCTATTTTTCTCCGAGTAATGGTCACTGTGGTGAGTTTGTGCTTGACATCCAAGTATGTGTGTGCACATCTGTGTATGTGACCCATTGTGCATTTGCTGCTCTCTGTGCCTTGGTTTGGATAATGTCAACAAAACCATTTATTTTCATTAGCTTCCTGCTAGCTTGGGTAATAGTGCCATTGTGCTACAGGATTAAATATGTTTAAAAAGAACTTAGCTACAAACCTGTCGCTCATAGCTGTGTGTTTTACATTTACCACTGTATCAATAGGGTGTTTCTCCCAACCTTGTGCTTTCACACCTTGTCTTGTCAATTCGCAAATGCTTCAAAAGTAGGTCAAAGCCTTTTCGACAAGCCTGGGCAAAGATCTTGCAGGAGGAAAAAGGAGGAACCATTAAATTTACTGGCTTGCACATGTGCATATTCATTGAAGCACATTCATTGTATATTTAAACACTCCCACTCGTCTTGCCAACATTGCCTCTGTGTGTGCATGTGTGTTTTTCTCTATTTCCTCTTTCTGTCTCTGATTAAGTCACTCACACCTAACAGCAGAGCTCTTTCTGCCTGTCAATACTCATCAGCATGAGGTCCAGCGCACTGATAACAGAGCACATGACCAGTTTGAATGAACAAGATAAAGAGGTTTGACAAAATAAATGGGGGAGGGGGCATTTTGTTTTGATGTAAAAAGCTTTTCTGTCTTATCTGTCCTTGGACAGGTACACAGTCATCACAGCAGGGTAACATGAATAGAAAACACAAGGCCTGCATAAACAAGACACCAGAGCAACCAACTGCGTTGGGGGGGGGTGGGGGGGTCATGGTGGAGGAAGTAACGCAGCTCTGTTTTTAACATAATTACTGCCCGGTCTTTGGTCTAGGCCAGGCAGACAGGCAGACTGGAAGACGGTCCGCCACCTCTCCACCCCCCTCCGACCACCCCACTGCAATCCTCCTCTCCCAGAGGAGACGTTACAGCTGGTTGTTGAAGGTCACAGTCAAAGGAGCAGCAACCCACCCCCACTCCAGCTCAGGGATGTCTAACCCACAGCCAGACTGCTGACATGGCATCCCAACTCAAACGGCCCGCTGCCTCTGGAGTTGTCATCTTCTCATGTATTTCCGTTAATTGGCTTAGACTGTGTTTTAAGCGAATCAGTTATGTAACTTGTTGCCAAATACCTCCAGAATTTGACGCAACATTAGCTGTTTTTCTTCCTTCCAGACCACAAGAGGTTAAAGTCATGTACTAACACAGGAAAGGGTGAAAGGTCCTTCACAATGAATGGAGTCATGCGAAAGGGAAGGGTCAGATCAGGGCACAAGCAGACATCTGACAAGGCCTCGGGATTGAAATAGGTGCTACATAGACAATATGTAACTCAGAAGATTGTAGCAGACAGCTCATCATCTTAGGCTGCAGTTTTACTGTCTGCTGACTTGAGTGTATGGAGGAGTCAGGAGAGTGGATCTAATATCAAAGAAGAAATGTTTTTATTTAATCAAGAGTTTTCAGGGGGCCGCGCTGCATCTGGCTCTGAATCATTCATTTTTTAGCTCTACCAAAAGGCCTCTGGAAGCCATTCTGGCTAATGGTTGAAATATGCGCTGTGTGTATTATGCCCTAATTAGAGATAAATCATCTTCTGTTATGCAGTGAAGAAGAGAGGCTAAATCAATTTCATGAGTGAGGAGGAGAGGAGGTGGCATGTTGGAATGTTGCAACAGTCTGTTCTGCTGCAAACACAGACAGAAGTTAGAAATGGCTCCAAAACACTCATCAAGCATCAACCTTTTGTTTTTACATTTTTTTTTGTTAAATATGACAGAAAATAAATGAGTCTGTGGCCTCACATAGCAGGAGATTGTAGTGCATGCATGTTGAGTCCAACCCTTGTGATTATGCTGAAAGTTGGAAGTCAATATATATTTTTCTTTTTCTTGGGTAACTGAAAATTGCAGGTCAGCACTGTTTGACCAGGTGGACGGTATTGGCCTTTGATTAGTTATTTACTGCCTAACATATCCATGGCTTACCTGAGGAGGACCTCGTGTACACGTAGGTGACATTAGGCCAGTGAAGAAATGTGATGCTGATTCAAACATGGCAGCCTGCAGGAAGGCTGATGTTGTACATTGTGATGCTCCGTGCGGTTAAATTGCATTAGCATCTTACAAGAGCTGTATCACTCATTTCCACCTTAGGCCACCACAATCTTATCAATCACTTCTCGTACTGTATATATATTGGTTTTATACAGTTCATCTAGCTTCACAGCAGGGTGCCTTGGACACAGTGAGAAAAGGAAACACTTATCGAGAAGGAAGGAAACTCTTTTTGTGCAGCTCTGGCACTGCTGCAGTGAAATGCCTTATCGCTTGCTCACCCACACTAATAGACACTTACATAAGGTCTCCTGTTCTGCCTCAGTAGCATTTCGAGATGCCACAGTCAACTGTCTTTTCACTGTCTTCAATCAATCTTTATGTCCGTTTACCCGACCCCTCATACTAACAGCTGCTCTGTGGCTTCCCCCCTCTGTCCACCAGCCTCCTCCACCTTTCTCATCTTTCATCATATCCCACAGACAACATTTTTTGGTCAATCACACCACTGATATCACTCCCTTGGTATTCTTCTGTTTGTCTTTTGGTCATTTAAATGCTCATAAATACGCCTCAAAAGTTCATTACAGTCAAGTCAGAGTTTCCCCTTGCTGGTGTCTAAAAGCTGTCTCAGTGGTCATGTTGAGCTCTAACAACTGAGTATATTTTTTAGCCCAAACATTGATGCTATGATATATTCAGTCAGCAATACAAATGGCTCCATGTTCAAAAGGTTTTTGCCTGAGATGTTGAGATTTTCCCTCCTTTATAAAAATGTCCTTGCCTCTCTTTTCATGGGTTTTATCTGTTCCATACATCCTTTTTTTTCCATGTCTCTTGGCCTTTTGCCCTCTTACCCCTTTGTCTGAAGTAGGAACGACTAAATCCTACTCAAATCCAGAGGAGATGAAGCCCTCTGAACAATGCCAAGTGCCTCTCTGTCAGGAATGATTATTCCTTACTCTGAAAGGAAATAATGTCAGTCCTAATCTATCTGTCAAGTATTATTCCCTTTTCTGACACATTTATATGTCAGTACATATGTGACATTGTTTGAATTTTCACTACTTTTCTGCAACCTAATTGATTCATAAGGCAGTACAATGGCAGCATACTTAGAACTGGAGTGTTCACAGTGTTTGTATTGGCACTGAAATTGCAGGTCGACAGACGTAATACATACAAGCCAAGGGCTGATTTTGGTTGGAAATATTTTTAATGTTTAGCAAAATCAGCTAAAGGTTCATTTTTTTCTTAAAATCACAAAGACTGGTCAGATGATACAGTTAAACAATCAAAGAGTTTTTTTATAAACATAATGCCAATCTTGCTGGTTTGCATTACTTCTCACTGTGGCTCCGACTTTCTGAAATTTTCTGAATGTACTGTGTAACGCTCCAGTGAATATGCAAATGGTTTCCAGAACTAGATCCTTGATGTTGGAGAGTCAGCCTTTTAAAGACTTAACTAGCTGTTGTCAAAGTGTTCTGTGAACCCTTAGCGTTCTCCTGCTCTTAATCACATAGAAATATCCTCACATACAAAAACACACACACACACACACTTGCGTACACTTGCACACACATTTGCACAGTCTTACGCAACTCTATCATAAGTCATCTTTGCTGCTGATGACCAGCAGTGGAATTCAGCCCAGACTGCAAACAGAAAGAAGTCTGAGAAACGCCAAACACTTTGTACTGTGAAAAGCTAAATGGCCTACATCTGTTTCAGTGTCTTTGCTTTTTAATTAGTGCACATTATGTATTTGAACATGCTGTCTTTTTTCTTTTTTTTTGTTAGGATACTTACTTTCGTATCCCTTTACTGTTAGGAAAGAGCTAAATTGCTTTTCTCTTTTGTTTTTTTTTTTGTAGTTTACATGTATTTTTTCCAACATTCTGAGCCCTGTGTCTTCTACCATCCTCTCTTTTTCTCTCGTTTTGCTGTGTCAGTAACCCATGAAACATCAAGGGTTTGTCTCCTCACTATGGCATAATGTAGAGGATGGAAAATATAGTGCTGGCTGAGGTTTCTGATTGCATCCTGAGGAACGGCAGATGTCTATGATCTCACTTGTAATTAAAGGATTATCGACAGCCCTGTGTTTTAGTTCAGTCGTGAAAGAGAGCTGTACTGAACTTCTGGCATTCGGATTGATTTTGTGTTGACGCAGTTAAGTAATGTGAGCACTGACCTTTTAAAATGCCTCGGCCTGCGAGGTATTGGGTAAATCAAAGCATGAAAAGCACTGCATAGATTGAAAGGCCAATAAACAGAAAGTGACTTCATTCAAATATATTTCAAAGTTTTGGCTTGAAGTAATTATTTTATATGGTGTACCACAGCCAGGTTGCTACAACCAGTAGGCCCAGTCCCTCATAAGCCCCTAGAAACCCCCTTTTCTGTCTCTGTGTGTCCTCAAGTGTGTGTATAGTGTAGACACACACGTCCTTAACAATAGAGCTGTGTGGGCCAGGATAATGACTTCTCCTCGTGCCCTCAAACAAATAGCGCTGGAGGACAAGATAATCTATCAAGCAGCTGTACAAGAGAATAGATTTGTGTTTTTTACTTTTTTTCCCCCCCCGAGTTGTCTTTTACATTTCACACGCAGCAGCGCACATGAACATTCTGTACCAGAGCGAGGTAGTGAGGTTTCATTTAACACAGATCTGCTAGTAACGCTGTTCTCTTGTCACCTCCTGGATATTGCATCTTGTAACAAAGTATTTGCTGAGTCTGCCAGCGGTATTTACACATATTGACACATCAGCAAGGTTGGCGACTCGTTCGTGCTACCAAACCAAAGTTTGGCATGTTTGTGTCTAGAGGGATTTGACTGAGCATGGTCATGTCTACGCACCTCTAGAGAGTGTCCACTGCTTATTCTAAGTTGTGGTGTTGTCTCCTAGAGTTTGACATTTTTCAGAAGGTTTATGTTGTTGATTACGCAGAGAGCACCACGGATCTTCAGTCTCTCGTTTAACAGCATTTGCTTTTCTTCATTCCTGTCTGATCTGCCCCAGTCCGGTTTGACCCAAGAATCTTGTGTTTACACTATGTTTTGTTCACCATAATAACACCATGAGAAAATAATGGAAGAGCAACGTGGGAGCGACTGAGAGAAAGAGAAAAGACAAAGGGAAGGCATTAGATAGTACCAATAACAAATTTTGAAATCTCATCATCTTCAACATTTAACAGCTGTTGCCACATTAAGATATCAGAGCTTGCTGTTCTACCAACAGTGAAATCCATTTGCTGCACCTTCCACAGACTTGGAAATTGCTGATTGACCTGATTGAGATAGTCTATTACAAAATAACAAACACCAGTATCTTTAAATCAGTTTATAACTTTACAATCGCTAACAGCCATATGATAGCTCCAGGATTACATGTAGAAATACCTCATAAACATGAGATAAGGCTTTGTTTGTCACCTCAGTTTTTATTTGTTTGTGGTTTTATTTTTGGTCTTGCACTTTGTGCTAAGTCTGCACTGATAAATTCTTTTTTTTAATATTTTCCAATAAAAACAAAACAAAAGCCTCCCTACAAATGGCATGTGTTGTCCAAATTTAGGAAATGTAAACAAGATGTTGATTGTTGCAAACTGGCACCAACTAAGTGACCTATATAATTTTATCAAGAAAGAAGAAAGAGAAGTGAAACAGAGAAAGTGAGGTCATCTCAGTACCTACAAGAGTATAGCAGGACAAGGGAGCGTTAGACATTTTATTGACTTGCTGTGTTGCTGAGCAGCTGTTTCTCTCTCTGGTTTCACTTCAGCTTTCCTGAATTGAGGGGGATGTTGGATCCCTCGCATTTGCCCAGATTTACTATAGAATTTACATGCACCATAGGGACTTGAGGTGAGGAAGTATACGCTTGACTGCATACACTAAAGCAGCCCTAATAAGCTACTTTGTATTTGCTGTTGTTTAAAATGAATTAAAAAATAAGGTTAGTCTAATTAGTGAACCTTACTTAATTAAGCAATGTATTGCATAACATTTAGATGGAAACTCAGCAATACTAACTTTGACCGTAAGTTCACTTTTGACTCTTTGAAAAGTTGACAAAACAGTCTGAACTTAACGTCCAATCACTTGTTTGAAAGCTTTTGACCATATCAGAAAATCCTTATTGAATATGCTTAGATGTCATGA
The DNA here is from genome assembly GCA_029783725.1 of Acanthurus tractus. Taxonomy (NCBI): domain Eukaryota; kingdom Metazoa; phylum Chordata; class Actinopteri; order Acanthuriformes; family Acanthuridae; genus Acanthurus; species Acanthurus tractus. The sequence continues at coordinate 16,447,893 of JAQNCA010000002.1, read as the reverse complement.
AACCATAGACGTTTAAACTTTAATGCTACAAACCTCGCTCACGTATGATTTTACACACAATATTATACAAAATACACAATATTCCTAGGTCAGCAATTTTAAGATTTTGCAATAGTCAGAATTTTGAATACGTGTGTATTTGGTTGAATATTTCTGGCAGTGAGAATCTTGGCTTTGGAGAAGCTGACTGTTTGACAGAAAAACACTTCAGTCTCACCAAGCATGACTTTCCCTGGTCCAGAGCTGCTGGTTGTGTCTGGCAACGCTCCCATCTGTCTGTTTAGGAGCCCTAATCTGACCAGCGCCTGGGTTTGGCCTAGTTAGAAAAAAAAAAAGCACAATTCTCACAGGGAGACCCGCCTATTGCATCCAACTAGCAATTATTCTCCTGTTATATGAGACTCAGCCATCACATTTCAACATGTTTGTAATCGCTAAAAAACCCCAGCCCCCCCTCGACCCAGCAGTCTGGTCCAGAGTTAGGGATTAATATCCCGCAAGATGCCTCACAGAGGAGCATCTCTCTGTCTCTCCAGAACCGACTGCAGGTAGATGCTCGGTTTTATCATCATCATTCCCCCTGTGTTTCCATGATGTGCTCTAATTGCCTCCATTCGTCTTATTAACTATCCTATTGTTGGCATTGCAGAGTGATAGAGGGGCCATTTTTTTCCTTACTCCCGATAGTGTCATAGCCCCTGCTTGTGTGATGTTGAAACACTGATAATTATATAAGATCCATTGGGAGACTTAAATTTTTAAAGATGTGGTTTATGCCTTTTTTTTTTTTCTCACTATATTAGTCAGTATCCAGCATGGTCTGATAGGGTTGGCGATTTTCTCACTTACAGATTGGGGCCACATTGTAAAATTGAAAGCACACTCACTATAAAAAAGCAACATGAAACACAAGAATAGAAGCTGCTAATAAAACCTCTGTCAAACTGATGGAACAAACTGTTTGACTGTTTAATTAATACATGAAAACTGTTTGTATGTAAGTTATTAATAATTTTCAATACTTTATGTTTTTTTAAAGCCATAATTAGAGAAATACATGACTTCGCCTTAGCCACAGTTTTGGTTCATAGCTTTTGACTCGAGTTCAGTCAGTTAAAATGTGCAGGCTGATTTATTCACACAGTAAATTCTCCTCCGTTATATCTGAAAATCAAACATTTTTTTGTGCTTGTACTCCTTTTCCCATCTTGGTTATTATTATTCTGCACACTTCTTTGTGCACACAGAGGCACATAAAACTGACTCGCAGTGTTTCAAGTTTTGAAAAGTCCATGGAAGGCCTATTTGTTTGATTTGTTTAGTTGTTTTGTCTTCAAATGTTTTTTTTCTCTATTTCTGTAGTTTACTGCAGAAGCATTTTATGCACTCGAGGCTCGAAGGAGCACTTCTCTCTCTCTTACTGGTTTACAAAAAAAAGCACAAGTGAAGGTTTTTATGAATTTTTACTTAAGGCAGGGAATAATCTGCAAAATCAAACATTGCAATGTATTTGACCAAATGCCTTAGATGAATAAAATATCAACACGATGAAATGTTTGATAAATTATCATTAATAGCGAGCACAAATAATAAATAAAATTAAATCCTGAAGGCTGTAATGCAGCCTTTAAAACCAGGACAACACTCCCACCGTGTTATAGTGTAACGGTATCTAAAAATCTAGATGATAAATATAGCCTCAGATCAGACATACGGATACCGTTATGATATCTGTATGTTGCCCGCCCCTATATTCATATTTACTTTTGGCACTGCAGTCTGGGTGGGAGAAGGTTCAGCTCATCTTCATGCCTCATCACACTCCCTCAAAATCTGCAGCCCTTCTTCCACTTACTCTGCTCTTTTTACTTTTAAAACACTTTCATCTGCTGAGCTCTTGTTCCCTCACTTTCTCTTTCTAGAAAAAGATACTAATCAGTTTATTTTACTGACTGAAGTCTTTGTCTGTCCAATGCTGCCCTGCAGTTATTTGGCTTCATGGGAGTAAGCAGAGCAGAGTGGCTTTGGAACAGCATTGGTTTGCTTTCGCAAAACACAGGAAACCAAGCAAAAGGCCTGCTCTGGCTTGTGATGGCAGAAGGGCAAATCTTAAGAGCAGGCGGGAGAGGGAGTGGGAAGTGAAGAATGAGGAACAAAATAAGAGTATGAGTGCTGCAGAAGGAGAACTGACCACTGTGTGCAAGGCTCTCCACCATTTTAATCTCTGTTCCAAGTTTCAAGACATATTTCTTTCTGTTTACTTTGGTTTCAATCTGTTTTTCCTGCTCGTTTTTACTTTTCCTCCTATCACTTGTGTAAGTCAGAGGAAAATAGATTTAGTCGATGGCATGCTGATTGACCTTGTCCTATTGATTTGATCTGGTTTTCCTTAACATCCACACAACAAAAAGAGCTGCATAGTTATCTATGGCTATCTATGGCATAGTTATCTGTAAGGCTCAGGACATGACATGTCTTCAAAGAATCAAAACTTCAGTCTTGCTCAGAGTTGTTTGGGGGTAATTTAGATGGATGAAAGTATGATTTAAACAGATGTCAGACAGAATTGAAAATAAAGCAAAAGTTGTATTTGAAAGAGTATAAAACACACTGCTTGACTGACCTCTATGGCTTCCTGCTTTAACTGGTGGCTCAAATGAAAAATTAAAAGTATTTTGATTAAGGAAGCGGTGTTTTCAGGCAGAAGGCTCTACCTTGTTTGCCACTCTCAGAAGAAGAGGGGTAAAAAAAAATTCTCAGGCCACTTCTCAGTAGAGACTTTTCTGCAATCCCCTAGCAACAACGTTGTTGTAGGAGGAGACTTGCAGAAGTTGTGAGAGAAGTTGCTATAGCTACAAGTTAATCTTGTTGTGTAGCCCGAGGTTACAGCCCGGTATTGAAGGCACCACTAGTAGCCAGTTTGCCCAGAAACATTAACACTAAAGGAAGACGATGTATACTGTCATACTAATGTATGTACTGTCAAACTGTGCTGTGAATGTTGCAAGATTCTTCTTTGGGTTTTCTTAATGTCTTTCACAGTGCTAGTTGTGCAGCCAATATTCTGAGTTTTAAAAGTGAAGTCAGGCCTAACAACAGATGCAATTCATCAAAGACTTGTTGACGAGATTAATCGGGTAAAGTTAGAAGAGGCCTGTGTGTTATCTATTATCCGATTTACACCATCGAACATCCCATGTTGACTGTTGATGTTGGATTTATGTTTGCCAGCTGTGGATTGACTTGTATCAGGCTCAACCTACAATGACCCTCATGTGTAGCTGTTGCCACAAGATGTGGGCCAAAGTTCACATTATCTGGTAATTGCTGTTTTTTATAGTTAAAATCTGCTGTAATCTGGTAAATGTTTAAATCTCAAAATCAGTAATGTCAACTAAATTATTCTCTCTAAGCAAAGTTTGAATTGTATTAAATTGTGGTGAAGTTCCATTTTTATTTCTCTCTTTTGATACAAGAGAGCAAGAACTCAAGGGGTGTCCAGGAGTATTGCTCTATTTAAAAAAAAGGAAACAAGTGTAAAAGTAGTTCCTTTTTTTGGGTTTTTTGCAAGTTTATTTTGTTAATATATTGGACTGAAAACTGATCTTACTCACCACAGACACAGACCACATCACCCACCTAAATGAATTAGGGTGAGGAGTGCTTGTTGAACCACCATAACGGCAGACAGGAACAAGCCAGAGAGAACGGATATGGCCAAACAAGGGATCTTAACAATTATTCTCTGAAACCAAAAATTGGTCCAGTTAATTGATTTTGCGCTAATAAACGCAGGCATTTTTTTCCCCTATTTTTCTGAGAAATTATGATCTTTCAGCACATGTGGACACAAAAAGTCTGTATTTTTTCTCAAAGAAACCCTGACATGAGCATGGCACGTAAGTCAGGTAGTGTGTCATGATCTACTCTGTCGTCAGCCAGTTAATTGTTTGTGCTGTGTCAACATTATCTCTCTGTGGCGCGTACGTTAGACACATGGCTCTGATATTTAGCGGGGATATGGACACGGGTTGCTGAATGGAAAAAAAAAAAAACCTTTCCAATGGCTCCTTTCATGCAAGTTTGCTTTTTGCATGAAATATGTGTATTTGATCCTATCTGTAAAGTTTGAGGCATGGTGTTTAGACGTGAAGAGTCAGACTCGACAGAGGAAATCATGCCTTTTGCTGTGTGTCTATCGTCTATTATTTTGCCAGAACAAAGCAATCCGTTGTTTGTGCTTGGCCCTAAGGCTTCAGATTGCATTTGAGGATCAAGAGACAGACAGAGAGGGCTTTTTGTGCTGGGACTGAATAGCCATTACATTCACAGGCCACATTAAAGAGACATGGCTCCTGTCTAACAGCCTCTCCCTCTCCAGGGGGTTCAGCGCTTGGGGTCTTTATGTAAGGGACAACATGTGTAAGACTGTGCCTTAACAGATGAATTGCTAAGACTCCTATCCATGTTTTTACACCAAAATACTATGTTTTTAATTATTTTTCATTTATGTATCACACAATATTTTGCAAATGTTAAACAGAAGTGTAAAACAATAAAAATAGAGTAAGCAGTACAGAGAAAAAAACAGGTTCACAGCTGTAAGCACAGGGGATGCGAGCTTGTGTTGGGGTGGGGGATAGACTGTTAACTGCCAATCACGACCATCTGCCTGCAGAGCGAGTGAAGAATTGAGGTAGAGAGAGGGGGAAGAATTACATAATACAGTGAAGTCGAGGCAGGATGATAGGGGATGGAGGGACTGCAGGATGGAGAGCAGTGGGTATTCTATTTATAGTGGGTATGGATAGGGCAGCTGTCGCGGCTGCACAGCATGCTGACGATCGTCAACATCAGCGTGGTCAATTCTGAAAGCCTCAGTTGTGACAACATTGCCTCATTATACAGGATATACCAGTTTGACTACCTCACACCATTTCCTGCACTGTTAACTTTATACATGTGCACTGATAGGTCACATTTTCCACAGCCTTTATTCGAATCTTTATCTATGGTTTCTTATGTTTGTGTATTACACACACACGGCACATCTACAGAAACAGTGCACAATCCGAATTCCCCTCAAAATCAGAACAGGGATCTCTTGAGCCTTAAACTGGTTAAAAGAAAAAAAAAAAGAGAGACAGATGCATATCAGAGCATGTGACAAAAAAATGGTTAACAATGCGCTTGTGGTTTTGTGGTTCCCGTCACTCTCTCTGTCAGCCTCCCTCACATTCTCTCCTCCTGAGTGTGCGTGAGGATGAGCTATTCCAACATGTGTTTTTAGAGATGAATGTATCAAAAGCTTTGCCGAGGGTAAAGTGTATCTCATGGCTGCAAACATTCCTCCTATTTTTGGTGTGTATATCTCTACCGTACATTTGCATCTGTTTGGGTTAGAGAGAGAGATAAAGAGCGAAAAGGACGTAGCAGTAAAAAAACGGGGTCAGTTTGTCTTGAATGTGTATCCTTTCACATCTCACATGGAGAGCTATTCGAAAGGTGAACCTGCTTTTATGTTTTGTTTGATTGTAATTCAACCTTTTTTCTTTCTTTTTTTTTAACTGCGAAGGTCGTATACCAGTCTCAACGCCAATCACTAGAACACACAGCTGCTTTGGATATGAAGAAGCCAGCCCACATTCACATGCATACAGTACATACAGAGACTCACAAACACACCCTGATGCTTGTTTTGAGGATCATGTTGATTACATGATCACACTGGATGGATAAGAGCTATTTAAAGCAAAGATAGCTGCAGCTGAGGGTGAGATCACAGAGTATTGTTGGCAGTGTGCAGCCTCAGTAAAAAGACCTGCCATACTGAACTTTGTACAGCATTGAATCACCTGATATAAAACGGATAAGCTTTGTGGTCATCCAACTCAAAACAATGAAATCTGTTGACACTGCACAACCCCTTCCACTCCGTCTTCCTCTTTTCTCTTGACCTCCTAAAACTGGTTTCTTTCAAGAAGTCTTGCATGACACAGTATTTCTTTTACCAGAACACAAAACAGACCTTAAGTGTGTTGTTCAGGGCTTAAAGCAATATTGGCCTTTTGAGAATTAAACAATCCCCCCCCCTGTACGTTTAGACTTGAATGGTTGCAGTAAAGTGTTTGTAGTTTGCTCCTTAGAGAGACAGCAGAAGCTATGCGCAAGAGGGGGGTTGTGGGAAGTCATGTTCTGGTAAACTGAGTCTTGGCTTTGCCAAACAGGTGGGGTTCACATGCAGCCTTGAAGAGAGATTAAATTAGGTTAGGCAGAAAAACCGAGATGAAAAATACACCATAATAAGTTCAGTACAACACTGACAACTGAAGCCGAATGATATGCAATATCACATTGCAGTTATTTGCGGATATTGCAATGTGGGTCAGGATCTTAGTGGGAGTCATATTTTAGGCCTTTCATTTTGACAACAACAAAAAAAAAAATATGATGATGCAATTTTTGTCGGGGTCTATGCCAAACAAGCCTGCTGGTCCCTCTTGTCTGGTGAACATGATTTGTGCTATCTCTGTAGCACCACAGTGCTTATTTATAATCTTATGTTTTGACCATAATCAAAGAAATATTTGAGGTCCTGAAATTTCGATAGTGCACTTGACCAAAATAAGGTTTCAAGAGTATTTCTGTTAACTGGTAAAAGCATCAGACTTAACCAGGCAGATCCCGGGGATTTCTTTGGGGCTGGTAACTGGAGAAGAAATACTGCGTTAAATATAGAGGGAAGGCCCAGTCTTTCCCCAACGACAGCAGAGAGCCCGCTATGGTGCTGGATGGGGGCGGTGGGTGCCAAACAGCAACACGACAGCATCGTATCACCATTTGCAGTATCAACGTCCAGGCCCAAGGACCTGGTGTGGAAATTTACTGTGTAGGGAGTAGGTATGGTCCTGATGACTAATTTGATGTTTAAGTGGAAATTTAAACTGAGACTAGTCTGATAGATGAAATGCATGATGTATGCAAGCGGCAGGTTCACTACATTTCACATGCTTTTTCAGTCTCATAAATAAATACAGTGAAATCCTGTCAAGTAAGGAAACATCTTCCAGCCATTTTCCTTATCAAAGAGAAAAATAGAACTGTACACAATCTCAACTCTCGGACCTAATCCAGCTGTTTCCATTGGGAGGCTGCTGAGTCCAGCTCTGTTGCCCACGATGTTAACACCAACACTCCCCCAGCGCTTCAACTCCCTCTCCAGGCAGACTCAGTCGGCTAAAAGTTTCACCAGCTGCATGATAACTGAAAAAACAACAACACTATAAGTGTAGAGTGAGCAGCAGTTAGCAGGTACTTTGGCAATATGTTATTCCCTTATGTGGTTTTTGGATTTTCAACAGGTAGCCACATTTTCACATGTTGCACCTTTTTTGCAATATGAAATGTTAAACAGACTAGTATTTTTGGTGTATTTCCAAGTGTATTAAAATAAAAAAAAAGTTAATCTTGAACCCCCCCCCCAAAAAAAAAAGTACTAAATCTGTTTCAGGACTTTATATAACTTACCGCACTTTGGATAAGATTATCTCATGTATAAAGCTTATCCGCTCTTTGCTCACAAAACATACACATGCTTGTACACATGATACTCTCTCACTCTCTGCACTTAGAGCTTGTTGTTGCTCCTTGTGCCTTGGCTCAGAGCGGTACTCTCCCTCTCCCTCTCTCTCTCTCTGTATGTGCCTGGGCCTGGCTTGTTGACTTTAGCCGACCCATGTGTTGTGCCGCTGCCAGAGGGGATGGTTCTTGGCCCAGATAGGGCCAATAACAGTTAAGGGAAGGAAGGAGGGTAAGAGGGAGGGTGTGTGTGTTTGTGAGAGAGTGTGTGGGCGTGCATTTAAGTTTATGTGTGTGTGTGTGTGTGTGTGTGTGTGTGTGTGTGGTTGTTAGTGAGTGAGTGTATGGTTTTATTTGTGTATGTACTTAAGCGTGCCAAAAACTTCCACCAGAGGCATCAACAAGTGCACGTACTACACGCACACACACACACACACACACACACACGCGCAGACACACAGAACATGCAGGTACAGTACATGGGGTCAAGACTTTCCCTGGTAAGACGTAGTACCTGTCTCGTAAAACACGTATTTGTCTGTGACAGGGCTCACATATCTGGCGGGTCTGAGTATGAATGGTGTCACTGCACCACATTAAAAACCTCAGTTAGCAGACGCTGTGTGTATGTGCCGACACATGTTACTGTGCATATGTAGGTTTTGCATGTTGTGCTGTTACATTTATTCCACTCCATAAATGTACCATGGTAGGACTGAAAGGCTTTTGTAAACATTCAAATCTAGGTAGTCAAAAAACCAAAAATCCCAAATGCATACAAACAGATACCACACACTCACACACACGCGCGCGCGCACACACACACACACACAGTCCAACTTTGTTGACTGTGTTTCTGCTCTCCAGTCAGCTCCTTCTGGGCACTAAATAAAGGCATCCCCAGTTTAACTTGTACCAAAATAAAGCCTCCCCTAAGAAGATGCAGACAGATTTACTATTGTGTCGATGCAGTTGCTGTTGTTTTTTGCCTGTCCTTCAATCCCAACAAATGTACTTGTTCTATGGTTGTTTTATGGACAGACGCGAATCTGCAGAGGTCAGTGCCATTAAAGCATCTGCAGGTGCTGATATGTTCTTGAGAGTAAGTGATAAGCGTTGATATGGTGGAGCTTTTTTTTTTTTACCAAGTTGGTTTTATGGTTGTGGAGTGGAGCAGCCGTCTGCCTCTAACTTGGTGTAAACACTGATATCAAGTCAGTCTGATAGCAAAAGTAGATTAGCATCACAGCTGTCAGCATGAATAAAAAGGCAATCGACAGTTGGCCGTTTGAGAGAGGATGTCCATAGCACACCATTAGCTCCGCTTATTGCTTAACACATGCACATAAAGACACATGCTAACACTTGCAATAGCTGTAATGAAACTGCGGTGGTGTATCATGGTCCTGCCGGGAAGCAGAGGAAGGAAAAAGCTCAATGTCAGGAAATCGGAGTGGGCTGGGACGGGTGGTTGGTATTAATGGGGTCTGGTGTGTGTTGGTATTCCTCTTCTGTGTGTGTGTGTGGGTCTGTGTGTATTAGTGTCAGAGGCAGAAATATCAAAGTTTGAATCACCACTGGAATCAACTATTTTATTAACACACACTCTCTCTCTCACACACACACCGAAAACAGATATGCATGACTGTTAGTGGAATGTTATTAGTGTACCACTTTTCCACACCACGGGCAGGCCAAATAGGACTGTACCAGGACTTCAGTCTTACATTTTGTAGGATTGAAAGCATTTCTTAACTCTTATAGTCTACTAAGCAACAACACATATTCTGTGTTGCCAAAAAAATGAGATGAAAAGCAAAGAAATGTTACTATGGAAGAGAAAGAGGCTCATAAGTCAAAAGCATGTCCCTAGTTGGCCCTGTTCAGTGCTGAAAACAAGGCTAATGACTGAAACAGGACACGGCTAATCTTGTTATCTCTTTATCTCTCGTCCAAACTCGTTGTGTGTGTGTGTGTGTGTGTGTGTGTGCCTTTTTTTTAAAAAATGCATGTGTACATTTGTAATGCGCATATGTGTGTTGCCCGTCTCTCCTCTGGCTTTGTCTTTTGTTTTAGCTGTGGTGTGGATATTATTCTTTGCATATTGTAATTGTCTCCATGTTGGCATTCCATAATTATACACAACTGTTATGCCAACTGCCTGTATTGTATTCAGAACAAACAAACATTCACAGAGACACACACACACACACACACACACACACACACACACACACACACACGCACACACGCACACACACACACACAGATACACACTTAGCTCATGTTTTTTACTGTTAAAAAGGAAAAAAACAGCATCTCTTGTGTGAGCGTTGAAGAGAAGCGTTCAGACTGTCTCTGAGAGATTCCTTCATATCTGGTACATTCCTCTGTGATCTGTTTGCTCCCCATCCAACACATTCTCAGCAGCGTGGGAGCTGAGACACTTTCCAAACTTTTTTCTGTGTCTATAAATGTTTTAAAGTCTTGTTGCCGCTTCTAAGGCTACGTGTGCATGTGTGTGTGTGTGTGTGTGTGTGTGAGAGAGAGAGAGAGAGACACAGAGACACAGAACAGTTGCACGTACGCTTGCTGATTTACAGCGTGCTCTTGTTCGTGTTTGTGCACTCCGGAGTAAAGTTTTTTGCGCTGAGTATGTGTGTGCACTGAGATTCAGAGTGGATCTCTGCCAGGGCTTAGGGCTTGGCTGAGAGAACGCCTCAAACCAGTTTACTCTGGTTGTGTAGTGGAGAAGTCTGGGGGCGGGACAAGGACCTCTTAAAGCTGCAGACCATGTGTATCTCTGCTTCTGTCTCTATTTGCGTGTGCATGTTTTTTGTGCTTGTATGTGCATTTTATGCATGTAGATTTACTGGTCTATACATTTTACAGTCTATTGGATTGGTGTTCACCTTATCATATTGGCCTTGACAGCTCCTTGTTTTTTTGAGATTATACATGAGAATTCAAAGCCATGTATGTGTGTTCAAGTGTGTGGGTGAGATCTTGGCCCTGGCTTAAATGATTTTCTCTGCAAGGACAGCAAGAAACAGAGGTGAACAGTGCAAGACAGAATAGATTAAGAGAGCTAGTCTTCGTCAGAAATTACTGCCGTGCTTAGTCACTTTTTCATCTAACTGCCGGATGCCAAAGCACACTCTTTGAGCTCACACAGCATGTGTATGTGTTTATGAATGTGTGCTGTGTGTATGTGTACATTGCTAGTTCAAGTAGGCAGTATAAATAAGGTTTATGCTGAGAGTGGACTGCTCAGCATGGGGTGCGCTGAGCAGGAAGGGAGGAACAAGCATATCTCTCTCCTCTCTGAGCAAGGCTGCACAAGCTGTGCAGAAACACACCACAAAACCCTTTCACTCTAGAGAGTCTACATTACGTCTTACTACTTACCCAAACAAACACAAACTGATAGTTTCCCAACATTTACTGTACATATAATCATGTGTCTCTCTGTGCTAGTTTTGTGGGATTTGTTCACTGGGATTGCTGCATCATCTAATTTTTTTATAACATCAACACTTTTATTTTTGGGGCCTTGAGAGATTTGTACTTTTCTCTGAGGACAAACACAGGTATTTTCTTCTAGAACAGGTTTTCATTTCTTAGTTAAAATAGCAAACTTTTTTTTTTTTTTTTTTTAGTCAAAGTAAAAATACCCCAGACTTTTGCCTGTGTGGTCAGTCCCTATTTTTTGTGTCTTGCAGGAAGCCCTCAGGTCATGCTGATAAGGAGGTGATGGCTGCCACTGTCCTGACCTCACTGTCCACATCCCCTTTGGTGCTCTACCCTTCCTCTGCACCCACAGGTAACATTTCCTCAGCATCAGCTGCATTTTATCTTGAACATAACTCCATTGAATATTACTCCATCAAATACTGACGCAACCGCTGTTTTAAACAAACTGAAGGTCACACTCTCTGCATCTCTCGGTGGTTACTTATTCTGGGTTACATGGAGCCAGGAACAGTGAGAAGAAAAACTCATCTTAAATCTTCTGATGTTAGTTTACCCTGACTAAGACTGATCTAATGAGTTGTTTATGTTTTATCTGAACTCGTATTGGAAGGAAGTCTTAAAGTATTACCACCATTCCCTTATCTTTGTATACATGTGTGCTTACCCAAGCCCAGCCCTCGCTGCCAACTGTTCAGCCTTGACTCTATTACCACAGCTCATTTTTCTGTTTCCAGTGTTAGTGTGGCTGCCATCACCATGCCAACCTCGCCAGACGGTCAAAGTCCTTTTTTTTCTTAAGCTCAGCATAAACCAAGGCTTCTGTTTTTGCTCTCAGTGAGGCAACATGTTTATATCCCATCGTTCAGTTTAACACTGCTGTACTAAACAGAGCAAAACAGGATTAAATTTATAGCAATGTAAGTTTTGTTGTATAATTTAGCAGCGATTAGATCCTGCAAGAGGATGCTGTGGGTTTGGGAGGAGCTAAGCAAGTATTGAGAGGAGATGGTTGATGTTTTAGATTTATCAGTTTGGTCAGGGCACATAAAAATGCCAGTGAACACGGTCAGGTTAGGAGATGGAGTATTTACCCTATCATAGCCGTGTTACCACTGCATGATACACCTTCATTCAATCCTACTTTTCTTCACTTTGTCTCCAGATACTTTTTTTCCTAATATGTTTCCCAATGCAGACAGCACAGACACAGTGTTGGTTGGATCCATAGCTGAGCCTCATGCTGACTCTGCACCCCCTTTTACATTTCCAGCAATAGGGAAACAACTCGAGGGAGCTATTAGCTTAAGAAGCTCAGTTTTTATTCCTCGAAAAAGTGTAACCTACGCTGCACATTAACGGCTATGCAGACTGCTTAATCGCTAACCTTTTCCTCTGCCGTGCTTGCATTCACCATCACTTTAAGTTGCTCTCTCTGTCACTTGCTTAACCACACACTCACTGTGCACACAAGGGAGCTATGCTTTGCTTTAAACAGGATATTGAAGGGTAGGAGTAAGTCACCTTTTAGTTTCAGCTCAGCTTGTTTATCAGGGTTGTGTCGTTTTAAAAAAAACTGTGGTCACTGTTGTTAGTATCTCGGCTATTTAAAAATGCCGGGTTTGTGCATTGTGTCTCTGGTCCAGTATCAAGCAAGTGACAAATCTAGCAAGATTCCCTCTGACCAGTCAGTGGTCTGCAGTGTTTTCACATCACAGACTCAGCCTGTCTGAACTTGCTTCCAAACCTCCACCTAGGTAATACCAAAAAAAGTACCTGCAGTCTATCCACAAAGGAAGAAGAAAAATGAGCAAGAAAAGTCGAGCTGAAACGAACCATGACCTGTATATGCACGCAGTCCAACTCCAAACACCACCCACTCCTCTCCACCCCACTTTTCATTGTGCCAGCATTCACATCAAAATCACAAATCTTTTTGTATCATTTATTTAGATTGACTTTTAAAAGGTTTTCTTTCTGATAATATGCAATAAAAAAGGACTGGCCATGCTTTTTTTTTTTGTTCCTCTCTTATGGAGAGACACATAGTCCACCCCAGGGCCTTAGTAATATAGTGCAGTAATCTTTATGCACAGATTGATTTATGCTCTATATTTATAGAAAATGGGATTCAGCTCCTTACACTTTTATGGAAAATTGTTATGGATTGGTATAAGTTAATCCCCAACATACATGATATTAAGCTTTGCTCTAAGTTGAGGTTTTTATTTTTACTATGTTTTGGCAAAGTGAAAGTCATCTCAAGCTGGCATGATTATGATTGTCTTATAGGGTTAGTATTATAGGCTTGGTCAAAAGGCCACAGTGTATAGGAAGGTTAGTGGGCCAAGACTTAAAGAAATAATACAGTACCTTGTCCAGGAAATTAAAGCTGCGTTGGGCTTAATGGGCCGACTTCAGTAAAGCTAAATGAAAAATGTTAGGACAGTAAAGTATCTTCTATAATACGATATTAAGGATATTAGAATGCATCAAACAGACTGTCATGGTTTAAGGCTCTTTTGAGAGATTTCACATTTTCATTTCCATTATAGAGTTTGGATTTGGGTCAGCATAGTTATACATACCGTCCCAACTGGGTGCTACCAATATTGCTTTCATTTCAGGCCTTTTAAAGTAGTGTACACTTACAGTTGGCTAATGCTCACACTTGTCTCGAAATGAAATATTCTGTTTTTCTAGCCATGTCTTGCAACTGATCTAAAGTTACCTGTTTGTACTCTTTAAACTGCAGTCCCAGAGCCAGCCAGCAGGGCTTGGAAGGAGGTGCTGTCAGCCAGCTACAGCAGTTCGACCAGTGGCAACTGGAGCTGGGATGCCAGTGACCAATCAGTGCCCTCCACACCGTCCCCACCTCTTTCCAACGACACCAACAAGAACTTCCTGCTCTCGTCCCAGGGTGATGATGTCAGTGAGGATATTACAGAGAGCGTGCACTTCATGTTTGAGGACCCCATACCTCGGAAGCGAAAGGTAAAGGCGAATGAAGTTCATGTCTTGCTGCAAGAGGCAGTGAAGAAGCAGCATTAAGTGTCATATTCCATTATGGTACATTTTAAGCACAAACAGAGTCAGTTGTATCGTTGTTGATAGTTTTATTATTATAGGTTGGGGAATATATACCTTTTTCATATTTTCTGCAGTTAATATCCAGATTAATTTGAACATGTAAGAGTCAAGTTTTAGGTTCATAATTTATAGTTGTGTAAATCAGATGTATTTTTGGCTTAAGACTTGGTTATGATTTTTGAACATTAGTAAGGCTTTTATCGTGAAATATCTGCACAGAAATGCTCAGGAAACAGCAAAGAAGCAGATCAGAAATCACATGTGTGTATTATTCAGTTTGTATTTAACACACATGTAAAGACTAAGAATAATATCAAAAGCTATAAATTCATCTTAAAGTCAGTTGCTTGACACAGCTGTGGATTTGCGGTTATCACAGCAGTCCCACATGTTGTACATTTAACTCAAAGGTTTGCTTAACTTAAACTAAAACTGATGTCAAGCTGAGGAGTACTTCTTGGGCACAGTTGTAGAGAAACAACTCCGATGTGCTTTTGTTATTTCAGTAAAGTGGTAACATTCAGAAAATTTAAGCACAGTGCAGTTTGAAAGCCTCTGACATAGAGCCTGTCGCTTTCTGCCTGTGTGGACGATGGATTATGTTCTTCCTTTCACTCCTCTCCCTCTCATATTTTTCACTATAGAAGCAGTCCAGGGCATTAAACTGTTTTCACTGTCAAGAGGCTTTGCATTCACTTCAAGTTTTTTTTCAGGGAGAAAGGTGGAAATGTTTCAAAAAGAATGAAGGACAGGGGACGGATGAAGAGCAGGAAGTAACAAACGGTTCAAGGGATGCATAAAAACAAGGACATTCATTCTGAGACAGTCCAAAGGAGAAGACTGTCGATATTTCCTCTCCCTATACAGTGACAGAGGAGAGCTCATATACTGTACAATGTGTGGGAGACTGCAATTCAAGCTCCCTGGAGTGGGGAAGCAGTAAAGACTATTGAGCTGCCCAATATATAAAATCCATAAAGTCTCCAAGAACGACATTGCCAGAAACCCATGCCATACCATAGATAAGCAGACAGGAAATTAACTGGGATTGCAGGAATATAGACACACAAGCTGAGTGGAAGGGGGATAAAATATGATCTAACCTGCTGGCTAGTGTGCTGCAGCATACGTGAAGCCGACGCCAACCCCAGAGGTCTAAACCTAATATGGGCAGCTGCCCCTTCGGATTGTAGGCTGTTTGATTTTGTGCAGGCAGTGGGTTAAGAGGATTAGTAAACATGGCAATCACCGCTCTTACTGTAACAGTGTTAAGATGCAAGAAAAACGCTGAGGGAATTAAGTGATTTGTGATTGTTTGTAGGATTAAAGACAAGCTTTGCTGTGTCATTTTTATTAGGAGGGTTGTTTAAAACAGCATGGTAGGGAACATGTGTACAAGCCAGCACCGCTTAAGCAGTTTAGCAGCCTGTTACTGTGACATATAATGAAAGTAAGTGACAGTTAATGAGAATTAGTTTAGAGAAATGGTGGTGCGAGTATAGAGTTAATACACTTCACTTCTGTCGCTCAGTTTTTCTCTTTCTCTCTTTCTTGCCTCCTTCCTCCCTTCTTTTCCCACCCATCTTTTCTCCAGAGGCTGTTGAAAGGTAATGAGAGGACACACCCACTGTCTTTCATTAGCAGTGATGCAGGCCTCTGCCTGCTTGTGGGACTGCTGCCAGTCCCTGACAGGCAGAAGAGAAAATGAATTGAAATAAAAAAACACCCACTCCATCTTTCCATCTCCTTACGACCAGCCTATGAACCGAGGAGAGTTATCCCGGGTCTAATGTAAAATCAGATATGAGACGCATCGTATACGATAAGCATTTACAAAAGCTTCTTTTGATGGTCGGAGGTCATGAAGAGGTCACAGGCATGTCTGTGTGGATGATGTCAGGGAAGTTAGAGTACGTGTGTGTACATTTAGTTGCATTATTTATGAGAGGCCTTGAATGTTGTGATAAACATTAAAGGCACCTAAAGGCTTCATGCTAAGGCCAAACTATTTAAAGTAAGATACATCAAAATTGTGCATTTATTCTGCTCATCAATCTTTCAGTGAACATGAAAGTGCTGTGAGAGAAACAGAGAAATGTACCACTCCATTTCGTCTCTGTCCTTTTTCTTTCTCTTTTCCTCAGTATATGTCTCAACTTGTCACATATTGGGTGTCTGTTTTTAAAGGCTTGATGCTCTAGTAGCTCTCTAATGAGGTGTAGTGTTTGGCCCCTTGTAGAGTGGTGTCCAATCCCCAACGAAGGCCTTTCTCTTGTGGCTGCTAAGGAGATCCATGCAGAGCAACATGACAATTCCCTGGGCATAAACCTCTGTTTCAAATAAAATGCTCATTAGTGTTTTGCAGATAATGTCCTCGGTTTTAACATGGAGTATGACATGGCTGTCAGCTGGTGTTTTTCCATTTCTTAAGGTGCTTTTATTTTTAGATATTATGCTGATTTTTTTTTCTCTAGAAACCGAATCTAATCGCCTACTCAACTACATGCTTGATATGCAACGATTTACAGAGAGATATTTGGTTTTAACCTCATGGCAAGATACCACTTAATCCCAAACTGGACCTTTAAGAATATGATTCTCAGCCTCTGTGCTTTGAATGAAGTATTAGATAAATAAAGCTCTGATAGATGTAATGGCATACATGCACATATATCACGGACCACATCGTATTATCCCGTCAGACTGTTTCCATCCAACACTGTGGTGTGTTTTTGGTAACATTTAAAGGTTGTCCAAATGGCTGTCCTTAGACTGATGTCAGTTTTGTGGTGAACGTCTCTTTCAGAACTCCATGAAGGTGATGTTCAAGTGTTTGTGGAAGAACTGTGAAAAGGTCCTCAGCACCTCCTCAGGGATCCAGCGACACATCCGCACCGTCCACCTGGGGTGAGTTGCAGTCATTGCAGGAAGGAACTTAGCACAGACAGCACTCAGTTATTGTGTCCTGAGTTTCAGTGGTTAATTAACATGTTGTTTTGACTAATGAGTTGCTGTATTCTCCACATCAGATGTTCTGTAAATGTTTAAAAAAGGCTGATATGAAATCAGAACAGATCAGGTTCAAGTTTCACATGCTGCTTAGCGGTGTGTGTTACGCACCCAGCCACCTCTTTCGTCCCAGCTGGACCACAATGCGCACACACCCGCCCACATACACACATGCAGCAGGCAGCATGATAATGCGTATGACTCACTGATGATCTCCATCGTGACACTGACAGTATGTATAAAAGTTCATTTTTATTTGTATCCGTATTTTTGTGTTTTAATTTAGAGTCAGTTATGTAAGTTTGCACACTCATACTGATGACGTCTGTTTGTTTATAGAATTCAAGGCTCTCTTTTTTTATTTTAATAAAAACCTTCATTGTGTGGGCGTCACTGTAGTTCTCTATCGTCTCTCTGCAGCTTCAGAGTAGTAGTAGTATCAATCTTTGTGATTTAAATAATTTAGTAAGACAAGAAGTGACACATGTCTGTCTTGTCACAGCTTGGATGCTGTTTAACTATCTGCAAGTGCTTTTGAATAGCTGAGTTTGTGTATTACTGCTTGTTTACATCTGTGTCTCGTGCCAATAGCCATATTTTCTATTGAAAGAATGGATCCATTAACATTTCTCAGTCTATACCAGCAATTCATTTAATTCAATTCAATTTATATCTAAGTATGAAAATACTTAACTGAAGATTTCAGTTGAATAGTAATTATGATGTTTTTTTATTTATTACCAGAACCAATTACAGAGTTACATACTACTGTTTGTGGATTAGTTTAAAGGCATAAAGTTTGTGTGGAGGCAGGCACCCTCAAACACTGTAATCACCAGCCTGTTTGTTAAGCTCCTCTGCAGCACTGGCTTTTACTGCCCCCTGCTGTTGGAGAGAGTTACTACATTCTGCATAGTTAAAGTTTTTCTGGACATCTGAGCTTATATTTATGGGTGTCATACTGTACATGTACATAATTATATTAAAATGTAACTTACAGAACATTTTGGTAGCTTTAATTACCACTGCAGCCCTACGTCAGTATTTTAAAATGTTCTTAAAGGTTTGTGAATCTGTTCCTTATTCTGGTCATCTTGGTATTTACAGTTTAACATTTAAAAATTAGAACTATGTGCTGAATTTGTTGATGCATGTCAGCTAAAATGAAAGTTTTAGAGATTCAAACTATCCACAAATAAATACTATACAATCGTATTTTTGTGAAATGGAATAAAAAATATCATGATCCTTAATTTATTAATATTTCATTAAGTATGCAGAATTGTTGTCTGCACAATTTGTAGAGAAATGTCAGTGTCAGACAGCATGAAGATAATGTACCAGATGGCCATGGCAGTATATCATGAGTCTTTCTCCCAGCATTTTGTACAGGCACAAGTCTTTAGGCTAATGCTCCTTAAATCATGGGACTGAACTTCAAAATCAGTGGTTGAAGATGAAAGAAAAGGGAGTCGAATCAGAACATATCATCAAGCATTTTCAGTGCTCAAATCAAAGGGACAGAACTGACTTAATTTTAGAATACAGCTGTATTGCTTATGGAAAAATGTGGTCTAAGATATTGAATTGGTTGTCGCCTGCAACACTTTATGCTGTGCATCAATAAAGCTGCTGTTGTAAGAGCAAAAAAGAACAAGAAGAGAGGGGTTTCATTATAGCTTTAGTAGCAAAAGCTGCATGACCAAAGTTCAAGAGGCCTCATGCTGTTTATTTAACTTTGAAGTCAAAACTGAAAAATGAAGTAATCTTTATTTTGGTCTATTTATGAGCTGTTCTAACTGTTCTTCTACAGCCGAAACAACGACTCCGACTACAGTGATGGAGAGGAAGACTTCTACTACTCAGAGATCGAGGTCAACATGGACAGCCTGACAGAGGGCTTGTCCAGCCTCACACCCACCTCTCCCACCACGGCCGGGCCTCCGCCCGTTTTCCCTCCACCACTCACGGATGTCCCCCACTCTGAGCACATCATCATGAATGGTTCACAGAGCCACGCCCCGACACTGCTCAGTCAGTCGGCTCCCTCCACGCTCTGCCACATCCGCACCGACCACGCCTACCAGGTAACCCCATGCTGCA
The DNA here is from genome assembly GCA_029783725.1 of Acanthurus tractus. Taxonomy (NCBI): domain Eukaryota; kingdom Metazoa; phylum Chordata; class Actinopteri; order Acanthuriformes; family Acanthuridae; genus Acanthurus; species Acanthurus tractus. Next base: position 16,428,642 of record JAQNCA010000002.1, on the reverse strand, counting down.
AGACAGAATTTGAACACACACACACACACACACACACACAAGAACACACTGAGCTCAATTTAATGTTTTGACAAAGTGATGCCACTGCAGTGCCACTAAAAACAGGACAAAAGATTTAGCAGCCCTTGTGTTTTTTAGCCACAAACTCAGATTTCTATCATATGGAATTTTGCAAAGGCAGTGTTTGAGATCAGTGATAGAAAAAAAGCTCTGAGGTCAGTTTTTAAACTCCCACATCTATGTGGGAGTTTATATCAGGGAGAGAAAAGAAAATAACTTTCTTGCAAATATTAACACAAGGTCACATAAGGAATGAAGTCTGAATATTTCTTAAGTCGAAAAGTTTCAGCCATGAGATTAAATTATGTTCAAATTCCTGCTTGCAACATTTAATTTGAACTGCTTCATGGCAACTATGGGTATCCATGCCTCCTCCTCCCTCCTCTTCCACCCAAACTCTACAAATTTGTGTGCATTCCTCACTTACATGCCCTTGGAGGTAAAAATGAAACAGTTTCAGCGAGAAGAACAGATTTGGTTAAAGTTTAAATCTTTAAAATATTCAGTATTGAATTCAGTTGGCCACAATGGTTCAAGGTAGAATTGAACTTTCAGTTGCCATGCCAACACAAAATGCACAAAAAGTAGACTTACATAATGCATATGCGGCAAAAGTAAAAAGCCCACTTCTCACGTTTCATTTTCTCTGCACTGTACTCACACTCTTCTCTTCAAGGACTGCTGATTTCATGTTCTCTCCGCTATTCTCTATTCTATCTTAAAAACTGTTTTTTGTTTGTTTTTTTTTTTTTACATTTTCTTTCTACAAGTGCCTGCTAGTGTTGTTAAATTATGAATGTACGATTTTCACATTTTTTCTTTTCACAATTTTTGGTGCAGTTGTGCTCCTGTTGCATGATCTGAGTTGATTTAGGACCAATATAAGATGTAGAAATAAACGAATGCCTTCCCTTATCTTAATACAGGGTTCATACAAAGTCTTTTAAGTTTGGAAAAAAAAAATTTTTTTTCAAACCATTCAGTTTCAAGGCAAGGAATAAGTTTGAATTTGAATTTATATATGAAAATTGCTGAATATTTCAACACTATCTCATGCTTGTGTGTTGTGTTTGGCTCCGGACTTTAGTAAGCCTTAAATATTCAAACAACCTCAGGATCAAAACATACAACCAAAGTTAACATTAACAGCTGTTAAAAAAAAACCTGCATGATATGTCTTGCTGTGGGTGTAAAGAGAGCCTGTAAGCTGTCTTTTTTCTTGCTTATTATAATAATTTAACTATGATGATAAAGGCTTTGAGTGTCTTTTTGCTTCGCACCTTGAAAGAAGGGATGAACAGTATATACTGGTTTATAAAGGGAAATTTACATTGTTGGCTGTTTATTGTTATCTGCTACAAATAGAGCTAATAATATGAGGCCAAATTGCTTTTATTGACTTAACAAATGCACCATCTACACATTCAGGTACAGCAGGTGGTGAAATGCCCTTTCAAGTTGGTTTGAAATCCCTCAGTAACCACAGAGATGAAACTGGAGACAGAAAATAAGAGAAACAAAGACAATGTGCTTCGTTGCTCATGACATCAAACTGCTGCACCTCAGATTAGAGCCGCTCAGAGCCAATCATGTTGTCCCCAGTGTGGATGGCCCGCACAGTTACAGAGGAGGAAAACTGAATTATAATTTGCAGAACATGCTTCGTGAGGTTCCCAGAAAAAGAAGTGCTGCCAGTTAGTTTTGGTTCAGGGCAGAGCTGTGGATTATTAAACCCTCTATCTTTGTTATTTTCATCTTGCCCTTTTTCCCCTCAAGTGTGCGCAAAAGGTCTTAAATTTTTCAAAAAACAAAAATGTGAGATTATCAGTCATCTCACTGGTATTAGCCATGCGAAGCAGGTGGTCATTTGTCAGTGGTATTAGTTGAAAAAATCCATGTCGTGAATCCCCTCCTTAAAGTGATTAAATTTTATTCTGAAGAAGCTGTGCGAACCCTGCTTTTCATCTATTTGATCTTTTTTTTTCTGTATTTTCCTCCCCTATTTTTCTGTCTGCGCTTTATCTGCCCCCCCCCCCTCCTTTCTGTCGTATCCTCTCCTGGCTATGGTATGGTGGTTGTCCATGTTCCAGGCCACTGCTCCAGTGAGTATCCCAGTGGGTCCTGAGATAGCTGGGTTAGGCAGTGGTAATGGAACCGGGCCTGGAATTGGGACTGAGAATGGCATCAGTGTGTCGTGGCAGTCCCCTCCTGTCATTTTCAAAGGCGTCCCGGTGAGTGAGACTTTGGTTTCACGCCTTTTTATCCTAATCTAAACTCCTCTCCTGCTGTTTCCACTTCTTGCCCCCCTCCCTTTTTTTCTTCTTTTTAAGCTTAAATCACTCTGTTTTTTCACTCCTCCTGCTTCTGAAAACCCTCTTCAGACTTTATTTATATCACATTCATCCAAAGGATGCTGTTCAAAGTGCTTTACATATAATCTAGATAAAAGAACATAAAACCGAATGAGGATGCAGGTAAAACATGTGTGTTGCCAACATCGTGTTGTATGTCTCATCTCTGTTTAAATAAGACGTATGCAATTAAATAGAAATTAAACACTTGGGTAAAAGACAAGGATTCAAGGCAAACCACGAAAATGATACAGGTAGAAGGTTTCAAGTGCTTTCTCTTCATCATCAGGGCCCCTAAAAGTCTACTTCAAAGACACTGTCGTAAATCAGAGTTTTGCTGATGAGACAGACAGGAAAAAGTCAGAGGGCCGGAAGGATCTAGGGGCCTCATATTGTATCTTAAAAGCAAAAGAGACGTCCTCAGGCACAGAACTGTTTAATGATTTACAACCAATCAAAGGATCTTAAAATCTATAATAAAACTGAGTGGAAGCTGTTGCAGCCAGGGACACAGAAACCATATGTAATGTAAGTTTTGCGGTTGTAGATCAAACATGTGCAGGTTAATTTTATATGAAGTGATTTTTATCTGTAGCTTTTTGTTCAGCAGTGCCTAAAAGATTAAGTGACGATGGAGCAGAGAGTCTGTGATAAAGTTGCAAATTTTGGCCTCAGCAACATTCGCAGCACCGCTCTTATAAATGTTATACTTTATAGGTAAAAGCAGCCGTAAGATTTAAATAAGATTATAGCTCAAGAGGACACCTGCAGCAGGTAGTTTTCCTGGACGCTGTTTTGTCACAGTTGTGTTGCAGAAAAATTTAAGCCACACACATGCCAACACACAGCTGAAACACAGCTTGTGTCATCAAGAGTTGCAGCCGTGCAAAATTGCATGTCACCCATGTAATCGCGATAACTTTGGATGACATTGGAAGCTTACAGAAGTTGCTCAGTGCCACGGAGCTCTAAGGGATGATAAAGTGGCTCTTGTTGATCAAAGGCAATAAAGAGTTTTCTGTCTAAAAGTATAAAATGTCCAACAGCATATATGGTGACACTGAGACAGAAAGCAAGACAAACAGTGTTGATACTCAACTCATTCACAGCTGCTGTTTCTGTGCTGTTAACCCCTCAATCCCCTTTTTTTTATTTTTAATGCAATGACAAATGCAAAGTGGCATGTTGCACAGACAGTGTGGGCATCTGCAAGCATACCTTCTATTTCTGTGCATGAGTGTGCAGAGTGCAAAGTGCGCAACCTGTGGGCGAATATAGATCAAAGAGTAGGCTGATAAATCAACATGTGTGTCTTGGTGCCTTCAGACGGCTGCATGGATTCAGTGAACTGAGGCTTGTTTACACATACAATATAAAGTGGCAGTAGACAGCAGAGGCTGTGATATTCACTGGTACTCATTTATTGGCAAATGCAGACTGATTTACAGACATTTCTGCTTCGACCGCATTAAATGTTTTGATGCCGATATAAACAACTGTTGGTTGGGAAATGTTTAATTAAAATGGTTAATTTTCTCTTAAAGTATTATCCAGTTATTACTGCTCATCTGTTCCAAATGTTTAGTTTTTTCTTGTTAACAAAATTCACCAAAATGGTGCTTTAGTGACATTGTCCCTGAAACAGACTTAAGCTTGAGACATCTAATCTCAGTGGAAATTCTAAGACATATTTCCACCAAAATACACAAAACTCTCTCTGTGCCTTTCCCTCCACCAATGCACCGTGCACCGTGCACAAAAGTACCAGACGTACCAAACAGTATGCTCTGCTTGCACTGGTGGTTGGATAAGAAAAATATGACCCCTTTTGTTTATGTTAAGTTCAGCCATAATGACTTAAGAATATTAATAATCTAACTTTCTACACTTTTTTTCAAACAGGAGCAGACTTTGAGCTGAGAGTCACTGAGAGTGACATAGATCTGTGTTACTCTGTATTTCTGTCATTGTTTGTCATAAAATAAGGTGTGTTTCAGCGTCATATTAAACAACACACTTTCTGCTCTTTCAGGGGCCTGTGACTCATGTGCGGACAGTTAGCATTGGTGAAAAGCGGCAGCCAGCAGCCAGCTCACACACCGCCGTTAACAAGAACCATGCTTTAATAACAGCAGCACCTAAATCAACACCAGGAACCAGGTATGCAGCAGCCTGCATGTGTCATCGTCATTTTTTGTAATGTCAGTGGGGAATATTTATTTATTCTGGTTGAATTAAGGAAGTTTGACTAGATTTTGCTGAATTATTTCAAGTAATTCAAAATTATGGATGCATGAGTTTTAGATAAGAACTGCTAATCTACTTTACAATTATTTTGCTTTCTTGTTTTTTTAAACCTAATATTTGATTTTTCTCTCAAGCACTAATGTGGCTTTGACTTACAACTGAACATTTGGCCAAAATTCAGGGAAAAAAATGAGAAACAAATACACTCATTGATATATCTCCATTCAGCCTAACACACAGAGATGTGATTTTTGGTCCATGTTGTTCAACCCTATGTTTAAATAAAATTATTCCTGAGCATCAATCAAACATCGTTACATTTCTAGTAGTTTTTTAGTTTATTGTTGGTGGAACTGATAAAGACATAGAGGCATGCTGACGTATGATTAATAGCAGAAAGGAGCAACAGGAAGGACACTGCGCACTGCCAAAACCTCTTGATGCTGAATTGTATAACATCAGATAGCACATCAAATAAGGGCAAAACTATTGTAGCTGCATCAAATGGTCGACCTCTACACTGTTTTACATTCCATTTGTATTTCCTTGTTCAAATGAAAGTCGTGTGTGTTTGTATGTCTGTGTGTTTGTATGTGTAAGTGCATCTGGCTGCCCTTACATGTACACATTTATACGCCTTTGAGCTCCCCGTACATATATGTGTGTTTTAATGCCCGTGTGGGCGTCTTGATGTCTGTGTGCATGTCCTTATGCTGTCACATCTGCTGTTACCAAGGAAACCCCGTGGGGAGGCGAAGAAGTGCCGAAAGGTGTATGGCATGGAGAAGAGAGAAATGTGGTGCACAGCCTGTCGCTGGAAAAAAGCCTGTCAGAGATTTATCGACTAATCCGGTCCCGTTCCCGTGTCCGTGAGATGAGCTCTTCCTCATTCGGAGGGACAACCAGGTGGACTCTTCCACCGAGGAGACCGAGGGGAGATCTCTTTCACCAAGAAGCTCTCAGTGCTCCTTCCTTCAGCCCAGCTGGGGGTTCACCTTCTCTCTTTCATGTTTCCAAATATAAAGAGAAAATACAAACTGGTGGGTAAAAACAAAAAAAGAAAAAAAAAAAAGAACTTTATGCAGGTTTGGACACATTTTATGAACTGAAACATTTTCCCTTTGACGATTGAGGAAAAACACAACATTTAAATTGGATTCGGAACCTTGTGATTGATCAAGGCAACATCGAAAGACTGCAGATAAGCTTTTTGGTATACTCCGTTTTTCATTATAGGATCATCATGTAATCTGCTGTCAAAGGGTGGATCATGACTACTTTTGGAAGTTTAAGGGTTAGCACCAGATTGGCTTGATAAGACCTCTGTAGCATGTCCATTTTTTTCATTGTCACTGTTTAAGGGACTTCAAACCTACCGAAAGCAAAAAACAAAAAACACACACAAAAAAAAAGCATTACTGTCCTCTGCATTACTGTCTTCTGCAGCATTACTGGATATCCACTGTATGTTTACTATACACGTTGTTCAGTATCTACTACCTTTTTTATTTCTTAATTTCAGCACAGCCAGCTATACTTATAATTTTGCAGAGATGCTCACAACAAGTGGTACAAAAAGTTTCCCCCTGACTGTCCAAAATATTTATGAGAGATGTACACATTATATGAAATATTTTTCCCTCTCTCTATACTTGTACCCTAGAGACATGCACCTTGAAGAAATAAGTCATTTTCCAGAGTATCACTGTAACCACAGCGTATATCTGAGACAGTGGGTATCTATTTCTTATATAGATTTTATTTTCAGCAATGACATGCTGAAGCAACTTGCAGTTGCACTGTGCAATCAGCAGAATTTCTTGCTTTGTGGTTGTCATTGTTAGTACGGTGAGTTGAGGTAAAAAGGCTCAGTTTTTGTCTTTGACAGCTCGTGTTCGCAAAGAGATCGTTTACCACATTAGATGCTACATAAACGATACCTGCCCTTTAAAACTTTTTATTACCAAGTTAGATCTTACTTGTGCAACTATGATGAAAAACATAAGAATTGTAAACCAACAATCACTGCCTGATTAAAAAGTCAGGTATTCCTCTTTATTTCTTACTGGTTTAAATTGAGAGGTTCCCCAAACTCTTTTTTTTTTGGAAAAACTAACCAGCAATTCAACATTTGTAGATATTAGATACCAAACTCCAAAGGAATCAAGCACTAATCCTTCATATTTAGGTTTTTAGCTGATGTTGTGTTTAGCCCTTTAGATGATCTTTCACTCTGGTCTGGCATTTGAAAATGAAAAGTGAGAATCAAATCAAGTCAGTGCAGAGCAGTGGTGGCTGTGTATTCAAAGGTTTAAAGTGTTTTAACAAGTTTTTACAATAGGTCTTTTAATAGCAAAAGGCAGTCATGCTTTCCCGAGCTTTACATAAAAATCTAGTTAATAGACTCTTAATTTTAAATATTTACCCTTCAGTTGTCTTAAAAAAAAATTAATAAGATAAAAAAACATTTCCAGCAATTTTGGCGAGTCTTTGAGCATAGCACCCTTTGATTTTAAGTCCATTTTGTTACCTGTTTTTTATTTTTTATTAATTATCCAAAAATTACAACAAGGGAAGGAAAAAAATGCAAAGATGTAACCAAGTAACTTTACCAGCATTTTAAAGCAGCTACATGAAGCTTTTTTTTTTGTTGATTGACTGCCACCTGTCGAAACAAAGACTCAACACATTTTTATACTATTTTTCTTTGTTTTTAAGAGCTGTGTGCAGGATACATAGAGATTAGGTAATGTACTGTATTTATTTGTGACTAAGATTGATATCTGTAATATGACAATGGTGAAAACAGTAAAAAAAAAAAAAAGTAACGTTACCATTCACACACTGAGGTTACATACAGTCATACAGCTGATAGATTCGGTACTCAGTAAAAGTAATTTTGTTGAGCTAAAACTAAAGTTATTAACATTTCCTGATAACAGAATGTCTTCATTACAATAAACAAACAACAGGATAAACTTCAGAGCAAGGCCAATGTAAAATGTTACGTTATTTGCCAGCTGTTCTGCTGCCTGCTGGCACCACTGAAGTTTCCACAGTATTTTTTAAGATAATTAACAGTGACACAAAAGTGTTCCCACAAAAGACAGATGTGCTAAATAGTTTACTAGGTAAAGTTAACAGCTTAAAACTGTAAACTTACGGATACGGACAACTTAAATATTGACGTCTTACAGGTGATAATAAGAATGAAACTAGATGTCAGTAGATGTAGTAAGGAAACTTTTTAAGTAATTCCTTCATTCAAAAATAATAGCTAAACTTTTAAGAATTCCTCCCCCCTTATTTGTAGTTTTAACTAAAGGTTAAGTAATTTTTTGAGTTTTTGTTCAGATTAATTGATGTGGGTTGTATGAGGTAATGTTTGTTTGCTTTATTGTATGACTTTGGTGTTTTAAAGGATTAGTTTAAAACCAATTTAAACAATAACAACAACAAACCAGCTGTTCAAGGCAGTGTTAGATCAGCAAATCCCAGGTTTCGCAAAATAAGTCAGGTGGCTTTTGGAAAAGCAATATAAATGCTTTGAAGTAAAACAGTAAAAAAAATGTTCAAAATACAACAAACATTTGAACAGATTTTCGGTGGGCCTTCTTTAAGGTAGCTTTTTGTCTTTTTTTTTGCTGCCGTCCCATCTCCAGCTGTAGATTGCTCAGCTTCCTAAACTGGTACTCTTGCAGCTTTTCAAACTAAAGAGACGCCGACCCCCATCCTCTGAATATGGTAGACTGACTCTGAACAGAAAAACCTCACACAATCCCACTTCAAAAAAATCCGAACCGTTTTACTTGATTCCTATAAACCATAATCGAGATACTTTATTCATGTAGCACAGAATCACATATTTGCTCTGAGGGGCTTCACAATCTGAACAACATGTGACCCCTTTTACCCTGAAACATTTAATTTAGATTAGAAACTCCACACCAGAAAAGAAAAAAAAAAACCTTCCTTTAACAAGTGTTTTTTTTTTTTTCAATCAGCTCTCAGAAGCGGAGCCCCAACAGTAGACGAATATTTTTTTTAAAGAGATTCATCTTTTGTGCTGTTTGTGAGCAGCTTTTTGAATGTAGATTCTGCTGTGCGTCCTCTGCTCTCTAAGCGCTCCTGACACTGACCTGACTTGATCACCATAGCAGCGTAACACAAACACACAAACACACACACACACTCTCACACACGTTCACACACAGTGCCTTTCTACTCCTGTACGAGCGGGCCACTGAGCGAGCGAGCAAGCGAGCGTTCGAGCAGACTCCTTGACTGAGGTACAGTTTGACTTTAGACCTCTGTTGCCATAGAAACACCTGTGCTGTCTCTCTGTTGCCACAGGGTCACTCACGCTGTCTGCCGCCGGCTCATGCCGCATTACAGGCGACCAGTTATCACTTCTCAATGAAACCTGGTCGTGATTCTTGACTGTTAGTTCATGGCTTTAAGTCAGTTGACGTAAACATATTAAGCACACATTTTAGCATTTAAACAGTAATGTGTAATATCTCATTAGGCTCCCGTTAAAAGAATTTTGTCTTGGAAATAAATGATCCTGCCTGTAACTTGTTTATTTCAGTGGCATCCCAGATAAGCTAGGTCCCCCCCCCCACCTCTCTCAGCTTGTGAGAGTGGGCTGCGGACCTCTTTCGGTCAGAAACTTCACAAAGTGCCAATGAAAAGAACATAAAAAAGGAGAAGGTATACTGACCTTATATAATTGCACTACACTGCACTGTGCAAAGACGTGTTTTTGTACGTGGACATTTTATATACACAAATTTTGAAGTGAAAAAACTTTTTCTTTTTTTTTTTTGATGGGGTGGGAGGGTTGTCGTCACTGCCCGATGGAATAAATGGGGTGTCAGGGATAGGGGTCCTTTTCTGACCCCTGGGGTCCCCCATTCTTTGCAGGTGATCCTGACAGTTAATGTCTTGCTATCTGTGTCAGATTTATTGTACTTCACCAGGTGGTGCTGGCCGTTTCAGAAGTGTGGTACTGGGAAGTACAGCGTGGTACTTAGGTAGTCACTTTGCCTTTCCTTGGAGGAGTGCCAAGGGCAGAAAGCAGGACCTGCCTTATCTCAGTGATTGGAAAATATCGGTCTCAGTCAGTCGCTACACATTATCTTTCTCTATAACAGACGCTTTTACAGTGTTTAATTGCCTGGAGTTTTTTTTTTTTTGCATTACTCACACACCCTTTTTTCACAAAGCTCTTCTTTGTGCATCGTTTCCTGAAATAAAAACAGGCTCCTGCTTATGTACTTTTTACTTTGCTACGGTAGTAACTGTGTAGATACTGTTATCAGTGCTAAATTCCACTTCACGTTTGGTCGTTTATGGAGTTTCATATGCAACCCATCAGGTCACTCTCCATCCTCAGTGCAAGCATTGTCCACCAGCAGGGTTAGAGGCCGATGTTTTTACTGGCAGTGGGTGTTAGCTAACTGTTAGCATGTGTTGGGCTAACAGGTGCCTGCTTTCATCAGCCACTATTCCATCTTTTCTCAAGTTGCACTAAACTAGCAAGTGACGGTAAAGACCCAAGTCACATGACCATTATGTGGGTCATCGTGGCCTGCAGAAACTGTGGGTGCAAAGTTCTGTGACGCAGATCTTGGGTAAGAGAACCTGTATGTGTTTTTTAGCAAAATAGATCAGCAACTTTTCGTATAGAAAATGGGAGGTGGAGGTCAAAGTGGACTGTTGATGGGTATGCAGATCATTTTTGAAAAGATTTACAGCCGATGGGAAGCAGACACAGGCAGACACAGGCAGACACGCAGTGACGATGTAGTTGGATTTGCAGTTTCAGGGCTTTCTTGTACATATGCAACATAAAGAGAACCATGAGGCTTTTTTTTTCATATATTGTTGTTGTTTTCTTTGTTGTTGTATCTTGTTATATGAAAAGTAAACTTTTTTTTACAGTATAGTTGCTCAGATTATTTTCTTTCTTTTTTTAAGTCGATTGAGAAGCTATAGTGAACATAACACGTAAAGATTCAATGTATATTGTAGCTTAGAGGCAAAGGGGAGAAAACAAAACATGTTGAATGTAAAACCTACAAAAATTAAAGTCTTTTTTTTTTTTGTTATATATGCTGGCTAGTTTATACTGCCTGTAGTGAACCTGTAGCGCGTCCTGATTTTGGTATCCAAATCATTTAACACCCACATACAGCTGTCGCCACACTGCTAAATCATATCAAACGACACAACCATGCAGTATTGCTTTACTATCTCACTTTGTGCAATGAGACGCTTTATTATGGAACAAGAACTAACTTGAGCTTTTGGTGACATTTGGGCTTCTCGCTCACACTGTTGCTGTCAGTCTTTTGTCTTTCTCCCCGCCATATAGTAATTTTTGTGTAGTTATTGTTGTCATGGATGTTGTTTGTGGTTGTGACGTCGACTTGTCGTCAGGTAGGATAACCTTCGACCTCTTGGTCACGATGAAAATTTAAACCCTGTGGGAATCTTCATCCTACCCTGCACATTCCAACAGACAGCACGCTTTTTAGTGTCTTCCACTTCTTCCCGTTTGGACATATCCTTCCCATTTCCTTTTCCGCTGTGATTTGTCTCTGATCATTTTGTCCTTTTTCCATTTCCTGTTCTTGTGCTATCCAGCTTTACTGTGGTCCCACCCAAGCCTTTACCCAGTATATTAAGCTAAACTAAACCCTTGAAATGTGCATTAAAAAAAAAGCCTTCTTTTTTTTCCACATGTCAAATTTTACGTGCTGCTTTCTTGAATGTCAGTTTTCATTTGTGTGTAAACCAGCAGCAGCAAAGCCAATAGATCTCCTTCCAAATCAAATGTAATGTAATGCATTGCAATGGCAGCTCCTCTCAGTTCTTTGCTTCTTCTACTGCGCTCTTTTTGTTTGTCCAGGCTTTTACCCTCTGTGTGTAGTATGTCCTTTTATGACCATTTCTTTTCCCCTGTTGTGTTTTTACTGAGCCTTACACTGGCTAGTGTGAAAACTGACTTTTTGCTTCTTCTTTTTTTTCCATTGATTGATTGATTGATTTTCTGGTTGACTTTGAGTTTTTTTTTGCATGTCAAGCATCACTCTTTCTTTCCCTGTTCTTCTCTTTTTTTGTTAAGATATACAACACTGAAGGGTTTTATGTGTTAGCTTTCCCCTTTCAGTAACTGATAACTCAAGGCTGATGTACTTTGTTTTTCTCTAAATGTAAAAAATGCTAATTGCAACCTGACACAAAGAAACACACACACACACACCACACACACACAGCTAAAAGCATTTGCAGAAAAAGTGATGTCAGCCTTGGGTTTTCACTGGAGGGCAAAGATTTCTCCTGTTTGTGGGCTCGGCCTCTGGTCGTCATCAGCAGTCCCACGCACATGGAGGAAGCACTTTCTGAGGAGTGGTGCACTCAAGGAGTATTCGTGTGAATGTCAAGCCTATGACTAGTGCTTGAAAAGATGGATGATGTTGTATGATGCTGATAATGTGATCTATGTGATGTAATGTGATGGAAAGAATAAACCTGAATGGAAGAATTCTGCCTGTAGTTCCTTTAATTTATGGGGGTTTTTTTTATGTCAGTGAATAAGAATGCCTGTGGATAAAATGGCTGCAGACGATTTTTATATGGCAAATCCTCCTGAGAAGAAAATGTGACCATGTAAGATTAATAGACTGCATTTATTCCTTTGTGTCTACTTTCTTTGACTTGTCTATTCTGCCCCCTGGTGGACAGCATTTGCCCATGATAACACCGGTCTCATCAACCCTTCAACATGCTTAAGAAAACAAAAGGCACAGCACACATTTGTTCACTTCTTTACAGCAGCAAATTTTTAAAATTTATTGAGACTGATTGGTTTTTGCAAATAATAGTCAAGCTAATTCTTCCACTAAACATGAAGTTAGAAAGAGGCTTGGACGTCCGGTGGGTCGGCCCCAACATCAAAACAGGAGGCTCATGGTTGGCTGTAAAAATGTTTTGTGACCAGTACTATCAACCGAAAAAATGTCTGCACAAGAGCACTTAAATCTGCCCGAAACAAAACAGGTGTAAAAACAGGACAGCTTTTTTTGATTATTTAACACATTTTGTTACAAACACAGGTTTATGATAATCATCAATATAAAGTCAGTATCATATTGAACAATATTCCCAATGAAAATAAACAAACCTCAAGCTTCAAGTGCGACCTTTTACAAATTAAAGACCCTCTGAAACTTGAGAGAGAAAATAAATAATATATAATAGTAATATAAATTGTCATATATATGAAGGTATACACACATCACTCTTAGAAGAAGAACAAAATCTAAAGTAAAAAGCGCCAAATTTGAAATATCGTATAATATAGATATACCCATATCTATGGCTTCATGATTTGCACATGTGAATCAAGCTATACAGGCTAAATGAGGATTGCAATTTGTACACGTCTAAGAATACCCATATTCATCTGCAATAGAGCAAACAGTTCCAGTTTTGCATCATGTGGAATGAGACAGTTGTGTGCAGATGCCGAAGACGTCGCTTTGGTATGACAAAATGAGCACAGGCATGCAGTTAAGACCACAGAATCAGGGCACAAAAGGTCATCAACACACCGTGGGAAGGAGAATCTAGTCGCCCATCATGATTTGTCTCTTGAAGTTTTATCCTCAAAAACATTTTGCACCTCCAGTCTGATCGGTCGCATTTTTAGTAATCTCTATCCATCGACACGAAACACACATTCATCATTTGGAAGCAAACACTCGCACAAGCACGCAGGTGAAATGTCATTGAGGCACATATTGAGGGGTTGATGGCAGACGTTTTCCTGAAGTACAACCCAGTATGAGGAAGAAGACATACAGTACAGGTCGTGAGAAGAGCGCAGGGCCGGGGAGTCACACATACATCCAGATGTCTCTCAGTGGCCACAACAGCACCACAGGACAGAGATTAGTCACCGATCATGGGCTCCTTCCACACCCACCATTGACATTCATAAAAAATCTAACCCCATTGTCTTTCTTCTTCTTTTTGTTTTTTCACCCCCAAAAATTACAACTGTTTGATAAATGGGTCGAACAAAAACACAATAAATAATACAAATAAAATAAAGACGATTGCTAGACATGAAGAAAGCATCACAAAAATCACACTGCACTGAGAGTTTCTCATATGGGGATTAATGGGAAAGTGCAGTCCATGGCACCTGTAGCAGAGAGGCCCGACATGTGCAACCTGCACTGCCAACGAAATGTTTCCCAGAGTTACTGCTGCAGTGCTCACTTTCCCTTTCTGTGAATGACTCGAGCCAGTAAAACACGAGCAGGTAGAAAGACGGCATGTGAACTCAACACTCTGCCGTCTGAGAGGAGAGCATTTCGTCTGCATGCTGAATTTCTTCTTGATTGTGTGTCATGCGAGGCGTGAGACAGTAGAAACTAGGAAAAAAATCTTATTTAAAAAAAAAAAAAACACAGCTTCGTTTTAAGATGCGGTCTTCTAAATCTAGCCGGTCCTTTTACACAGCCCTTCATATACACAATAATACCATAACATGTGCACTTTTTTTTTTCAAACTGTGACAAATAGTGACAGGTTTAAAAAATAAAAACAACCCAACAACAAAACTGTTAACCACAACAATAAATCCAAAAGCACCTGCACACACAGACTGTGAAACAAAAGCACTTCATGTATACAAGGTACTAGATTGTTTTTGGTTCGCTATTAATCAATTAGTGTACATTAGTGATGCAAAAAAGCGTGTGCTGAATATATGTTTGAATCAATATCTAACAGAGAAGTTTGACAGTGAAGTTGTTTTTCCCCTTGGTAAAAAAGCAAATACGACATAAAAAGCGTAAACTGGCACAATAAAAGGTTGATAAAAGCCCCATGGCTTGCTGTCCACAACAAGGCAAAGTATAAAAGCTTTTTTTCTTATACAAGATATAAAATATCAAAAAAAGAACACACAATAAAGCTTAGCATCCAGCACTTAATAATAATAATAATTAATAATAGTAACATCAACAACAGTAATCATAGTTCTGATAATCATAATTATAAGACATGTCATCTGCCTCACTTGAATTGTCAATAACATGGAAATAATCTTAAGAAATCAATATAGACTTTTTTTTTGGACTCAGGACACTCACACATTCTTGCATACAAACACCCATCCTGTTCTACCCAACACAAAGAGAGAGAGAGAGAGAGAGAGGAGGGAATGACTTTCTCAAAAGAATTAGGAATCCACCAACAGGTTTTTCAATAAATAACTGTTAAACAAAACAAATTAATATTACACTCTCTACAAATAGCGAACTCGGAATTTCAAGCACAACTTTGATCCTCTTCTTTTTAACCTTACAAAGCCGGAAAATAATATCACCAAAAAGAAAAGATAAACCATGAAAAAGAGTCTGCATATTATGTACTGAGAAACTGATTTTACACGACTGACCAAGACAGAAACAGAAAAAAAAAAAAAAAAAAAAAGCCACAACAAAACTGCTTTTGAACAAAGGCAGCTCCTCCTCAGGTACGAGAGACGCGGCTCTCAGGTCCTAACATCATCACAACCTCCAGAGACAGCGAGAGAGACGGAAAGAGTTAAAAGCGCAGGGTCATTTGCCTCCCATGTGTGCTTGCGTTGATTTTTTGTGTGTAAATAGGGTTAAAATTCTTACATACACTGTAAAGTCTCTTTCAATCTCTCTCTGTCTCACACACACCCTGCAAAAAAACTTGTATATACATTAGTCAGATCTCCAGTATTTATTGGAATGGACTGATAGAAACCGTGTGGTAAACTTAAGTGAAGAAAAAAGATTAAGGACCCCACTGAAAGGCAAAGGCTATATAAACAGCAATCTGCACAAAGATTCAGTGATTTCTATATCGTGATAACAGTCAAGAGGACATAAAGTATATCCTTAAAGGTAGGTGCGGTCACCGAGTTGTTTAGGTAAGGAAAGATCAGATCAAAAATGTAAACCACGGGTTCAGGGCTTTGATAGGAGTCAGTTGTCATTAAAGTGCAAGTCTGTGGCAGTAGGACTCTGCATCAACAATGTGCCGCGGGGCTGCCCGGTCCTCTGACACATGTAGCTTTGCAATAGATTCAGTCTCTCCCTTCATTCGCAGAGAGATTGACACACACTTTTCCCCTCAGAAACATTATGGCCGAGGTGGGACCAAGACACCAACCTGGCTGTCCGTCCATCTCCCCCCCCCCTCCCCCTCACCCTCCCCCTCCCCTCCTCCCCTGCACCGTCAGTGATCCTTGGTTTCCATGGTGATTGTGATGGCAAACATTACAAAGTTGCAGTCTAACATTGGCCATATCCTTGGCAGCATCCTCGTTGATTCCTGTTGTGACAGAGTAGAAAACTACTGGACTCTGGCCTGAACCCTCAAAAAAAGAAGCACGAAAACACTGCATCAGAAGTAAAGGAGGTAAGCAGAAAAAGCCTTGCACTCGAGCCATCTCGTGAGCCACTTTTCTTCTACTATGGCAGGCAAGGTTGAGAATAGCCTAAGAGTGTGTTTGTGTGTGCGTGTGTGTGTGTGTGTTTGTTTGAGTGTGTGTGTGTGTGTGTCTGTGTGTGTGTGCGCATTTGAGTGTTTTTACTCATAATGGTTTAAAGATCATTGTCGCGCGTCACCCTACAGCATTTCCATTCAAAGGAAGGCCTGCCCACGGTGGGACGAATGGGTAAAGAGAGCAGAGGACTCTGCCAGAAAGATCGCAAGAGATCTTCAGAGATTGGTCGATGAGCCGCTTAACAGGAACCTGACAGGTTCTAGGAGATCCAGGCGAAGTCCCTCTCACTTCCATTCTGCTGCTCCCCTTCCTGTGCCGAGGAGTCGCTCTCCTCCTTCTCATTGTCCAGTGCTCTGTGTCCCTCAGTGGTCATCCCTGAGTCCTTCCACTTCCCACTTTCCTCCTCTCCTTCTCCCATCATCTCTCCGTCCCCTTCCACCATCATCTCCTCCTCCCCTTCTCCGTCTCCATCGCACTCCGCCTGGTCATCGTGGAAACGATCGCCGGGATACAGCTCCTCTTCTGGAGAGATGTCTCCTCCCACCTCCCCGTTGTGGTCCAGCAGGGCGGCCATGCCTCGGCCAGAGCAGTCGGCACAGACGCCATGGCGACGTGAGCCGTGTTTGATTCCAACGCTGGCTGCGGACATGAAGACTCGGCTGCACACTTTACAGACATACTTCTTGTCTTTGCTGTGGACCTGTAGGCCGGAAACATATGTTTTCATCATTTTAATTCAAATTTAGGGACAAATACACTAAAAGGAGTTTGAAACTGGTTACAAAACACCCTCAATTTAATACTGATGCCTCTGAATGACCTCAATTAGCAAACAAGACCATCTGTTAAAAGATTGACTATTTCCATACAGTTTTTCTGCCATTGTGTACAATTCACATGAGGGAAAAATCTTCCCAGTCTGATTCAACAAATGAGAGAATTGCTGGATTTGAAGGATTCAAAACTGAATTGGCTCTTATCTCTGAGAAAAATACTTAAAATGCGCATTTGTTTTTATGATGCATTGTGAGATACGGGTCATCTATTATGAACACATAACATAAAATTGTTATTAATGGACAACCAAACATGGTTAGTTGTAAGCATGTAACCCAAGTTTTAAGTGGTATGAAAACAAAGTTTACTCTGCTTCCTCATCATATCATGGTTACATATCTTATATTTCCACAAACTCAATTATCTCATTTTTTTGCGTCTTGTGAACAGCTGCATTTTAATGAGACTTTCTTTAAATCACTTTAAAAACAAATGCATACACCAGCCAAATTAACAGAAGGCTGCTCGTGCTCTTTTTCTACACATGGACCAATACAATCAACGCAAACAAAGCAAAGTTCCCTGAAGTTACCCTCAGGTGTGCCTTACTGCCGCCTACAGGTGGTCTGCACTCACCAGCGTGTGCCTCTTCATGTGCTCCCTTCTGGTGAACTTTTTGCCACAGATCTCACAGGGGTAGGGCCTCTCACCGGTGTGGGAGCGCATGTGCCTCTTTAGGATGCACTGGTGCATAGCAGAGAAACTGCAGTAGGGGCACTTGAACTTTTTACGGATCACCGTGAAGTCATTCACTACAGAAGGACAGAGACAGAAAAAGGCAGGAAGGGAGGGAGGGATGGTGGAGAGAAAGAGAGAGAGAGAGAGAAAAAAAAAAGAAGGGGGGAAAAAGGGATTAGTGTTGAATGAAGCTCATTTAAATAAACTGAGACGTCACTTTTCAGTTATTACATTTAATTAGCGGCGTTGCTCTAGAAATGTACTATCAATTCCCATGGCCACCCCAATCCCAGTCAAAGCTACAGTTGCCCTGGCAACAGTGCTTCCTCCATACTAAAGCAATAAAGGCAAAGAGATACTATAAACACGGCACAACAGTCAGTCGGGCTCAGTTGCTCTGGAAGGTCTCTGCTATGGCCAGCAAAAAAACACAGACAGAAAGACAAACACAGACAATGACAAGAGGGCTGAAGGTTGGGAAATTAAATCACACACACAAAGGGAGGCTTCAGCGAAAAAAAACTAAAAAAGTATAAAGAAAATAATGTTGATACCATGTCCCAATCTTGTGTAGAGGTCTGGTAAGCCAATTATTTCAAGGTCTAGACTTAAATGGTAGTTAAGCCAGGTGAAGGGCATCCAAGTAAACAGATTGTGTGTGTGTGTGTATTTGTGTTTGATGCGTATGTGTGTGTGTGTGTGAGAAACTTTACAGTATGTGACCATGAGAGATCAGGACTGGATTTATGAGTGGACACACACACACACACACACA
>JAQNCA010000002.1:16388158-16409102 GCA_029783725.1 Acanthurus tractus | reverse complement strand
ACACACACACACACACACACACACACACACATATATACAGACACCAGTTCTTGTTACTGAGCACACGGAAGTTACAGTTCCATGTGTTGGCAGTGACCATAGAGTTTTATTGGGAAACACCAGTACGTGTCTTCCCTTTGGGTATAGTACGGGCAGTATGGGTGCATACAATAAACCTTTTGTAATCTGGCTGTATGAGGACAATCTCTCGGTTTATTGTTGCTGGGTTTGAAATTTTTTGGCAGTAATTGGTGTGAATTTACATTAGCAACGATTTTAAAGCCAGTGTCATGTTCTCTCCGGTGTCTCGCAGCTCCGCTTCGGCTCCACAACACACACGCCCCACCTAACTGACACCGTCTCTTATTCCTTTCCTGCATTTGCCCACTTGTCTCCCTTGATCTTCCATTTTCTACCTTGTACTCGCAAACCACACCATTATCTGTCTGCAGCAGTGACATCACTAAGCTCATCTGGTTTAAAGGGCATCTGCCCCTCGGTCCCCACTTCCTCTTCAGATGAAGGGTCAGGGGCTAAGAAGGGCCGGAGCCGTGAAGGACCAATTACTGTCCAGCTCCAGTCACACTCAGCCACTAGAAGACTTACAGATCTGGGACAGAGGAGATGGACAGAGAGAAAGAGAAAATGACACCACCCAACCCCCATCTGAGCTGCTACTGGTCTATTGTTTTAGCTGGCTTTGTCTTGTTCGGCACATCCCCTCCATCTGCACTGATCTGACAGCACTGACTGAAGGTAATCATGTCAGGCTGATGGCCGAGGACAAGCTTTTACATGTCCGGAGGAGTGGGATCTGTGATATGATTACCTTGCTTCTCTTTTTTCCTTGAGTTACAGCTTAAAGAAATGTGACTGCCATTTCTTTGTTTTTATTATATAATCCATTGAGGTTTCAGCTAATTTTAAATGTTTATGGAGAAGCGCTGGCACTGGTGACAGAAATAATCTGATTTGGGACTTCATTCGTCTCTCATGCTGCAGTTCTACAAAGCTCCTGCAGGTGGTGTGGTTGTGTGCGCAGTGAGACAAGGTGAGCCTGGTAGACATGGACTGAGTGTGTCTGAGTGTCTTTGTGCCCATAATGCAGGGGTGGACACAAAGATAAAGATCTCTCTGTCTAAAAAAGGAGAGAAGAGTTTAGTCAGACTAGTGACTGGCGACAGAGAGCCAGACAAGTGATTTAGGACGGGAGCCCCCCCCACCTATGAAAACCCCCTTTTCCTCCACAGAAACCACAGTGGAAAGTAATTCACCTGTTCATGGGTCTGAGCAGGGCACACTCAGAGTATTTACAAACCTAAAGATATTTTAAAAAATTGTCCTACATAGCATTTCAGTTGGTTAAAACAGAAAAGCTTTGCATAGCAGTTTAACATTGTTGACATGTAAGCTATCAATTGCTGTTAAATAACCTGTTAAAAAATAACAGTGACATAAAATTTAACACGTTGTGAAAAAAAGAGACGAGTTTCTGGTTATTTAGGATCATGTCAACGGACATTTGATTTTAAAAGAATCTCTTCTTTTCTCAGTGCAACGACACCGCAGTGTATTTTTGGCATAAACATACAACATGTGAGGATATGCTACTAATTTATGGGTATGTGTGTACACAAGCCTGCAGCCTCAGTTTTCCACATTGATACTGAGATTATGATTCTCAACTTTCATCTCTTGAGAAAGCCGCCACATTGAATCTAAAACCCCCACCCCACCCTGAGATATTTCCAACCCGGTGCCGCCCCCCAGCGCAGCTCCTGGCACTGACCCCACCTGGCAGCACACTTTAACATGTGTCGCCAGGTTTTTCTGGGTGCTAAAAGCCTTGGCACAGGCAGGGCAGGTGTGCCCTCTCTCTTTGGAGTGCACGGAGGACAGGTGCCTGTGCAGGTCTGTGCGGTCTCTGAAGTGTTTCAGACAGTACACACACTGCATCTGCTTCTTCTTGAAGTGGATGGTCTTTTCATGTCGGTCCGCGTTGGATTTGAGGGTGAAGCTGGCGGGGCACTGGGAGCAGAGGTAGCGTCCTGGGGCAGGTTCGGCCACTGCGGGGCGGTAGAGAGACTGGTGGAGGTGAAGAGGCTGGGATTGTTGCTGGTGACGGAGCTGGGCGGGTTGTCGGTGCAGACCCTGCACGCTCGGCCAGTCCAGGGACATGGCCATCAGAGACAGGGTGTGGCGGTACTCATGTTCTCTGAGATGCTCCAAGCTGCTGAACAGCCGTTTGCACAGGGAGCAGGCGAACCCCTGTGAGGGCCAGGCACCGGGCTCTGGCAGGAATCTTTTCCCTGACCCAACCTCTTCGCCCAGTACTCTCAGCCCTTTAGTCCCTCTGCCAGCCACGGACACTGACGCAGGCACAATCAAGCCACCAGCACAGTGCTCTTCGCCCATCTGATCCCTCACGACAGGAGACTGGTCACCTTCCAAGGCCGACATAGCGAGAAGGAGAGCGAGAGTGAAAGTGAGAGAGAGGCAGATAAGGGACACAAAAGCTACTCTCTTTTAGGTTATCTGCACAAAGAGAACTTTTAAAGCCTTACAACATACCTGCGCTGTAGTCTTTCATGTCTTCTTTGTCTTTTGCGCCCTCCTGTAAGCACAAAACAACCTGTTATGTCTCTCACGCACACACACACACACACATACACACATTTATATGGTCTGTATGGAATGTTGTCTGGGCATGCAGGAGGCAGGCAGGTGAGACAAGCTGTGAAGAGAACTTCTTTTCACACGTGAGAAAC
The DNA here is from genome assembly GCA_029783725.1 of Acanthurus tractus. Lineage (NCBI taxonomy): Eukaryota > Metazoa > Chordata > Actinopteri > Acanthuriformes > Acanthuridae > Acanthurus > Acanthurus tractus. The sequence continues at coordinate 16,406,334 of JAQNCA010000002.1, read as the reverse complement.
ACAGAAACAGAGACACAGAAAACAGAAAAAGCATTAAAAAAAAAGAGGGAGAGAAACGACAGATCAGAATGATTTAAAGACACAGATAAATTGTTAGAGATTAGCAAGCAAACACAGAAAATCTAGTGTAAATAGATGACAGTTCCTGGATGCTAGAGCTGTCCTGTGAGACACGGAACGAGCAGTTAGGTTGATCTACCGTCTTCATTATATCATTCGCTTGATGCTCATACACTCAACCCCCTTTGGGCGCTGGCAACGTGCACCAAACACCTGTCCCTCCTCTCTTTTCACTCATCTACATCCCATCTTCTCACTGTCTTTTCCCTCCATCCACTTCATGCTCCTGCCATTCCTTCACCCCCACCCATTTCCTCGGCCCTTACACTCCTCCTCCTCCTCCTCCTCCTCCTCCTCCTCCTCCTCCTCTCTAAGAACAGAACACCATGCACTGGGCAAACAGATGGCTTGTCCGTAGAGATAGGGAGGCTTGTTGGGAGGCAGGTCCACTGAAATCAAATGCTGCTCCTGCAGTAAACGCTCACCAGCATACACACAAGAACTGGCGCAAAAAAACTCACATCCACACATGCTCATACTGCCATGCTCTCACACACACGCCCACACACACACACACACACACACACGCACACGCACACACACACACACGGAACAGAACAAACAATTTCCTGGGCTGCGAGAGCAAACCTCTCATTGTCTACTTGTATTGATTCTACTCAGTCTCATCTCACTACCTTGCCCGTTATCTGACATCTCTAAGCACACACACTGCCATTGTGACTAGATGTGTCATCTCTAATGTAACCGCTATAAACTACATTACCGCTAATGCTCAGCCCAAGACTCTTGACTTGACGGTGAATCGGGTCTAGCTATATTAAAAAAGATTATATGAAAAAAAGGAGACAAGAGTGAGGAATTGGAAATCTGAAAGAGAAGGAAGAGAAAGCAAACAAAGCATACAGAAAAGAAAGACAAACAAACAAAAAGAAAAAAAAACAGCATTTCTTCTGCAGTGTGGAAGGAAATATGCCAAATTCCACACAGAGAATGAGACACAGTGAGGGCTTGTGGGATGATGAGCTTTTGAGCACAAAAGACTTTCCAATGATGAAAAATAACCCCATTAACCTCCACTTCTCCTCATAAAAACCCAGAGCCCCACCCTCCAACCACAACACCGTCCACTCTCTGTGCTCCATCACCTCAAACCCCCTCGGTGTGTTTGCAGAAACAGGGTAAAGCTGCCCCCCCTGGATGCTCATCTCCTCTCACTCTTATAAAGTTTTATCTGACTGGAGGAGCGGTACCCAGAGAACAGCCTCCGCCCTGGAGATGAGCCAGGCTCTGTGTGCTTACCTCAGGCAGGGTGGAGGGCTCAGGGCCCTCAGGGGCCTCTTCCACTTCCATGTCCAAACCTTCTGAGTGCAGCAGGGGTGCCCCAGCCCGCAGTCGGGGGGACTCCAGGGGCCGAGGCTCAGAGGGGTGCAGTGGCGTGGGTGGAGTGGGTGGGCAGTATGCTGATGTTGATGATGGTGGTAGTGGTGGTGGTGGTGGTGGTGGTGGTGGTGGTGATGGTGGAAGATGAGGAGGAAGAAGAGGAAGAGGAGGAAGAGAGGAGCCAGCCCCCTGTTTGTTATGAAAAGTGGCCCCCGTGGCCCCTGGCCGGAGCAAGCTGCAGTAGTTGTTGGAGCGGAGCCCTGAGGAGCACAGGAAACGAGTCTCACCCACCCACTCACGTACAACTGCAACTCTGCTAGCAGCTGGCCACCAGAACACAACGGGAGAGAGTGGGCAGGGGGGCACACAGAGGCTGCCAGTGCTACACTATCAAACACTATGGAGAGGGGGAGGAAGAAAAACTCTGAAGTTTCACTTTCCACCAGCCGAGGGGAAAGGGTTAGGGCTTCTCTTCTCTCTTTCTCTCTCTTTTTCTTTCGCTCCTCTGCTCTCCTTCTCCTTCCACCCACATGCGTGCGCAGAGGATGGCAGCGTGTGTGTGTGTGTGTGTGTGTGTGTTTTTTGTGAGAGAGTGTGCATGTGCTGTGTGAGCGAGTAAAATGCATATAAGGAGAGGGCTCGAGGATCCTCTGTAGCGTGGAGGGATATTGTTTTGGAGAGGAGCCATCTTGCAGCTCGAGTGAAGACTTTTTGTGCACGCAGGGTAAAGGACGACTACATCGACCATGTAAGATGTTTACCAGCAACAAGTCAAGGCACGCTAGATAAAGAATTTAAAGTTTCTTACAAAGCCTTTCACTCGACACGGCGATAACTAAGAAGCCTTTTTTCCTGCTCACTAATATCACCATACGCTCATACCGAGAGCGCATCTCTTTTTTCTTAAGTGCATATAAATCAAAGCGTAACGTGCAGGTTATTCTGGATAATGTGTGCGAGTATTTGCGAGTGTGGGCAGTGTTTTTGGGGAATGTGTCCAGAGTTATGCAGTGGGTTCAGCCATTCATTGCCCTCCTCTGCACAACGGACAGAATCACACAACCATGAGGCTCGACCGTGGACGGATTCCTGGAATGTTAAACTACCGCGCCCGACACTCCCCACTCCCACTTACTGAGAACTCACACAGATGCTTAACTCCCCATCTCTTCATCCCCAAACCCCCCTCCCCCCCCCACTCTCCGGCAGTGACGGGTGGAAATGGAGGAGGAGAGTGAAGGGATGAACTACAGGTGAGAGGGAGCAGCTCATTAACAAATGGCATTCTGGCAGTGGACGCTTCTTAAAGCGAAAGGACTATCGTGAAATAACTTTGTCGACTGGGGTCAAACGGCTTCGGTTCAAGCCTCTTGAAGACTTCCAACATAGTACTGTATTTTTTTTTTTTTTTTGCAATCTTGTCTCATGGAGTTTAATATTGCAGTCGTGTCTGTCAGGTTGTAAAGAATACAAATAACAGCAGGCTGACTCACTGCGCAGCGACAAGAGTAAGAGGAATAGAAAGAAGGAAAAATACATGAATTACCTAAAGACAGAATAACCGTAGAGGAACTAAAATACAACCTGCATCCTATAATGATGTCAAAACCTATTACTGAAGTTCTGTTTAAGCTCTCGGTAAGCATTTACTGTAAGGTGATTGACCAGTTGCCAGCAGCTAATCAACTAAAACTTAGTAAGTCTGTTATGTGGGAAAAAGCTGGATAGGATTGGTGTGATTCCACAGAGGAAATGCCTTGTTAACAATAGTTTATATATTAAGGGGATTAGGTGACCTTTAATGGAAAAACTCACCACCAGATTGAAAGTTATCACAATCTCCAATATCAAGAACTTGTTCCTGTGCGTCAAATTCACATAATATGTGTCACAATCGTAAACAAAAATCATTATAACCTCAGGAGAGGAGCTGCAGGAGCTACTGGGAGCTACAGTACAGATTGAGTCAATTTTCAAAAGTAGATGTGAAGTGATGAGAGCAGGCAGTGGAGAGAAAAGTTCAATAATGTCAGTATGATCCCTATAGTTAATTGGATGTTCTTTACAGTCGGTACGCGGTGGCAGTGTGGACAGGTGCGCGGGGATGGTCCGGCAAAATCCATTGTCTGGCATTGATTGTCTGACGCACAAAAGGGGTAGCAGGGGCCAAATCCCAATGATCTTAATTGGATTCGGAAAGCTGATTGACATACAGACTTCTTCCACTGTATTTTGGCATTCGACATGCTAGGAGGATGTGGCCCGTGACCCATGCAAAGATAGCAAAGAGAGGAGCCGCGCATTTAAATCTCAAGCCCTGTCAACAAGGTGCGGGTCAGTCGGAATCACTGAACGTAAACAGAGAGAGAGGTATTCAGTAGTTAAACTGTAGAACATTGATTCTCAGTTTCGGCCGATTTTGGACGCATGAATATTTAGAGGAGGCATGTTTTATTTAACAGTCAATTATACAGAAAAGAGAGACTGAGAGAAAGAGGAGGAGGGAGGAAAGGAGAGGGGGGAGACACAAGCTCTAAGTCAAGGCCTTTAGATGATACTCCGTGGTCTCTCTTGAATTGGGCCAGGTGACCTTGCTCTACCTCCTCCCTGCGAAGATCAATACTTTCCCAGGATTTTAAACCAACATACTTTGATGCTCCACAGCTGAAGTAAAAGAGGGGGAAAGAGACAGAAGTGAGACAAACAAGGAGGAGCTGCAGGAGCCGGCCAGAAGGGGAGGGAGCGACGGAGAGTGTGAGGGATGAGTGTTAAGGAGGGGTGAAGGAGAAATAGATGGAGGAGAGGAGAGAAGGGAGGGATGGATGGATGGCGTGAGGGGGAGTACAGGAGGGGAAAAAAGGACAGGAAAGATGTTAAGCAGGGGTGAAGGAGAAGCAGGGAGGAGAACAGGAGGAGGGGGGAAATAGGGCTGAATGAGGGGAGGGAGGGAGGGAGGGAGGGAGGGAGGGAGGCAGGGAGCAGCGATCTGTCAAACCATGCAGACTTATCCTCCGCCCAGTAATCTGAGGTACAGTGTTTGTTTATTTTCTGTCCTCATTTAGACACAGGGACAGACCCGGGGAGGGAGGGGAGGTTGTTGGCCACCTTGACAAGCCAATTTCCTCGACCCCTATTGTGTAGGGAATTCAAAATAGGGTTTGGCTAACCAAAAACCACCTCCTCTGTGTCAACTGAAATAAGCTATAAGACCCATTTAAAAAGTGTTTTTTCTGTGCCGGGAGCAAATGATTAACATTCTCTAAATTCTCCTAAATATCCTATTCATATACTCAAGGCTGGGTGTTTCTGTTAAGTTTGAGTTTGTATCAAAAAGCCTCTTCTTCTCTCCGGAGCCTGTGAAGCTGTCTATCTGTGCTGTGACAGCATCTGATTCTCCTCTTTAAGCCAACAGAAACATCTCAATCCCACACACTTAACACTTGCACAAAAGGGGTGATGTGATGTGACGTGCGCTTGCGAGCGCGAATGTGCAACTGCGAACGTGTGTTTTGGTCTATTCAGTCTCGGCGCTGTCTTTTATTTTGAAGGTGAGTGGGGCTCAACTGAAAAGGCACGGCTATGCTTGGAGTTGTACCCTTCCTTTGCTTTTCTTCCGCGCACAAAGGCAGGCAGAACTCGGGACAAAAGATCCAATTACTAGCCAGTAAAAGCAAAGAAACACAAACACAGGAGTTGCACGCACAGACACACACACACACACACACACACACACTCACTAACTCACTCACTCACTCACACACACACACAATAATGTGCCCACGCGGACATGGATTCAAGCAAATATACGCTCACGCTGGCGCACACACACACACAAACACAGACACACACACAGACACACTGACAGTTTAACACCCTCACTGAAGGCAAAAAAAAAAAAAAAAACTGACTGAAAGAAGAAAAAATATCTTGTTAACGTGGGCAAATTAAGCACAAATATGGATGTTTAATATTGATATTAGAAAATGTTGTACTTAAAGGAAGTATGAGGCTTTTAGTGGATTTTTTTGCAGATGTAAGAGTTATTGTGCTACTTGATATGGTGAGATACTCGGTCATTGACAGAAGGCAGGACAGTTATTGAACATTTAACACATATAAGTTGAACATTCATGCATAACCATTCTTAAAAATACAATTTGATGGCACACAAACACTTGGATAGAGCTCATTTTTCTATATTTTGCTGTAATTTAATTTACCTAAAGATTTCTTTATCACAATTTTATGCTTCACTGTTTTGCTTTTTACAATAATACTTATTTTGAAGGTGCTTGAACAGGATGCTGATGAGATTTATGCCGTTGTCGTCGAGTGAAGCAAACTGCTTCATTATTACTGGCGCTGAACTACAGTAAGGAAATAATATCTGAACAGTTGCTGCAGTTCTGTTGTGTTATTTTGCTGCTGTGAAATGCAGCCGTAGACCCACTAATACACACAAAGAAACTGTCACATAAAAACCAAACAAATTTTTCTCACGACTGCGAGAGCGATCCCAGCAAAATGTTCTCTCACTGAGTCACCGCTGACTAGTCATCACTGGCACTGCCACACAAACCCTTTACACACTCAAGTGGCACCACACGCGCCCATGCATACACACAAGCGTGCAAAAACACAGACACACAGACACACACACACACACACACACACACACACTCATGCATGCATTCACAGTTATCCAAATACAGTGGCTGATGAGGGAAAATACTCTGCAGAGGAAGAGGATACTCATGTCAAAAGCGGTCAAGCCTGTATGTTTTATGTCTCATAGGTGACCACATGAGCAGGTACTCCAAAACACACTAGTAGATGCGAAGCAGTTGGTGTATACCTGAGTTGTAAGTTATAATGAGGCATGTGGTTGGCTGGGTGTGTGCGTGTAACAATCAGTGTCGAGCACAGTGTTAGTAAATAGTGACTTACAAGACAGGGAGTGTCCTCCTTTGGGCAGGTACTCGTACAGCAAGGGGTTATCATCTCCCATCATCTCTGCCCGCAGTGACAGCAGGCTGTTCTTGCTCATCAGTGCCGCCTTCAGATTGGCCACAGATGAGATCGTTCCGCCTCCGGCTCCTCCACCAGCCTCCTCGGATTCGTTGGGACCCAGGTAGCTGGGCTCTGTGGTGAGGGGATCTTCCTGTTTGAGGAAGAAGTCGAGGCGTTCGCCGCGGCTGTCTGAGCTGTTGGGCTCGGTCACGTCTGCCCCTGAAAAGAGATAAAGTATAGCAGAGCATGTTTCAGGCTCTTCCACCCTTCTGCAGTCATCGCTGACTGACATTAAAATGTTTTTACAAATAACACAAACCAAAGCAGATAGTTTAAGGTAGGAGGTGAAGGACGATGCCTCAAAACATTTTTACACAGTGTCGTAATAACTTAATTTGAGGAATTACATGCTTCTCTATACGCTGAAAATACTGCCACTCTTGGATTTGTGAAAGCCTTTCACAGACGATGAGAGGGGAAGGTGTTCAAACTAAAAACACTAACATTGTACTTGGATAGTTTTGTCGATTTAAAGATTTAACCCCGCAGTGATAACAGCTTGAGTGAAAATACAAAAAAAAACCCCACAGTATTAAACCAATTCTCTCCTGTCAGCCGAGTCATCGCTTACACCCAGTGTTTTCTACCAACACGTCACCGCTCTGAATCATCCCTCTCTCTCCTCAACTCCCTAACACACCTCATCATCACCAGTCAACAAAAATACAGGGAGATCATAAGGAGAAACTAAGACGGAAAGGCAGACACAGACGTGGTTGTGTGTGCGTTATGTCTGCATGCGTGTGTGTGTGTGTGTGTGTGTGTGTGTGTGCTTAGCCGTCAGTGTCGTTGAAAGCAGAGTGTGTGCGGAGAGGCTGTCAGCAGTAGACATGTCGCTGGAGGTTCCACTGTAGATCTACAAGACTGTCAGACCACACTGCTGACGACAGCCCCACTCAACACACACATACAAACACACGCAGGCAAATACAGACACGAAAAAACACACTTTCATTGCCTCCTAATTGACATTTAACTGATGACAGGCTGCTTTCTCTAACAAAGACTTAGACAAAAATACACACCACGCACATCACAGGCTTAGAGACTTTGAAAGAATGGCTTGTCTACACCTAAAACAAACACACGCAGACTTCTGAGTACTAATGCAGACTTGTGATTTGCCTTAAGGGGGGTGTGTGCATAATTATGTCTGATTGTTCCGGACACAAACCTTCTGACATCCTAATATATAAGTCTACTGTTCCACGTAGCCCGTGCGGTGACAGCTTACATCGAAGTTAAAGCTAATGGGGAACGAACAAACAAAAGTGGGGATGAGAAAAGGGGTCGAAAGGGAAGGAAAAGCAAAAGGAGAGCAGCTCAGTTGTCCATTTTAACTACAGTCAGGTGGTGCTAAGTGTTTCCTGTACAGCCCTGCGCTCATCTGCTGCAGGGGGAGTCAAGGTGACAGAGACAGTAGTTTGCCTCCACGTCTGGAATACCGATGGGTATGCAGCCTCTTCGCAGCCTACTGGGTCAGTGTTGACCACTCTGTCTCACCCACCCACCCACACACACACACACACATGCAAACACACACACTGTCAGTCATTTTTCATGCTCAGTATAGATAAATGATCACAGATCAGATGGATGGATACACACTCTGTATGCAGGGTTGCGCATAGACGCATAGATCTGAAAGGTGTAGAGATTCAAGTAAGATACTGAGGACGGAGGAAGGAGATGGGGCACGACAGATAAGAAGGACATACATATAAAGTAATCAGCGGCCATCAAACTCCTAGCTGAGGCAAAGGAAGATATTAAAAGAGGAGATAAAGTGGGAGGAATGAAGAAAAAAGAGAGGAGGCAAGGGCAGAAAGAGAGAGGGAGAGAGAAAAAGTAAGAGAAAAAAGGCAGAGGAGTGTAGGAGCGGGGGTGTTGAGCTGTGGAGGAAGATACACACAAAAAACACACACGCACACATGAATCCACACACACCCCCGCCCCACCCGCGCACACACAAACACACACACACACACACAAAGTTAATTAAGGAGGGGGTGTAGGTGTTGGCGCAAGGGGCACGAGGTGCAGGAATTCATTAGAGCTCTGCCCCCTCCTTCAGTGGGCAGCCCAGCAGCCACAGGAGTCAATCAATAACATAGATCTGCTGTGGGCCCACAACAAACACACACATGCCCAAATACACACACGCACGCAAACACACACACAGGCACATGTGCACGTATGAAGAAAGGAGAGGCAGACAAATGGAAGAAGAGGAAGCGAAGGGGAGAGAGAGAAAAGAGGGTCACCTCTGACCCCCATCTCCCTCCACTCATCTGTTCATTGGACGAGTGAATGACCCCTGACCACTTTTTCCCAGCATCCCCTGGACATGTGCATCTACAGATGGAACATGTCCGCCCTCCTCACAGTCATACAGTAACAATGCTTCAGTCACACACTGCAGATTAAACGGCAGAGTTACGGAAGAGCGGCCGCTTTATGATTTCACCCGCACATCCGCGGACAAAATTTCCGAGCTCAGATGTGTGAAATTAATATCTGTGTTTTACACATTTCGCAAAGGACTGTGTCCTGCTGACACACTGCTGCTGTGCAACATACAGTATCCAGCCATCTGAGGATTTATCCACATCTCTGAGATTACGTGTGAGATATTAGAAATTAGTATTCAGCTAACCACAAACTGGCTTCCACGCCAAATAATCGGAATATACTACATAATCCCCCTTCACTTATGTAAGCTTTATCGGGCCCTGCATAGATGGTGTGTTACTTAAACCTCATCCTGTTCCGACAGATAAAATCATTTACCACACCAGAAACAGTCGCACCTAATCCCATGCACTCAGCTTATGGATTTCATCATACGTGCGCAGGGTTTTGCTGAGGATTTGTAGACACACATATTGTGGTGTCTTTCAAAGGCAATAGGTTTATCTGGAGTTTTAGAGACAGTGTGGTTACATCATTCCTTTGTGCACATATGCTGAGTGTTAATGTACTGTTTGTCATGAGACAACCTATGAATTTCAATGGCATGGGATATGGCTTTGAATTGCATGGTCACATACAAAAAACAATAGCGTTTTCCTTGTCTTTTTTTTTTTTTTGCTCCTTTCTTCTGCCTTTACAGTGCAGTGGTCTCTTTACAGTGGAGGGAATTTTCATTTTCCCCTTCATAAAAGAGTCCGAATAATTTAGATTTCTGCTTTCTGAAGAGATCCTCCGTTTAATTTGGTTGCCATGGTAGCCGGGCACCCTTGGCTTCAACATTTATGCTAAATAAAACCCCCTTTTAAAAGGAGAGACAAATATGTGGAAATGGTGGTTCTCTTTGTTCATGTGTGTGTTTGCGATTGTGTGTGTGTGCTTGTGTGTGTGTGTGTGTGTATGCGTGTGTGTGTGTGTGCATGTGCACGCGTTAGCTATGCTGCAAGCTATGTGGGGGCTTGAGTGGGAAAAAGCAAAGGCGGAATAAGACTTGCCGTGGAATAAAAGATGTGTGTGTCGAACTATACTTCAAATGCGTTGTGAGGGATACTGCATTTATCATCCATTGAGAGAGTTACAGCTAATGGATAGAAGATACAGTTTTATGTGCTGTGGTTGGAGGCTGCACTGTATATCTGAGTGAAGTGTGTGTGTGTGTGTGTGTCACAAGGGGAGTTGTGTTATTAGAGAGCGCACTTTGACGCAGTAAAGAGGAGGAGAGAGAAGGCCTGAAAAGGGAGGGAAGGGTCAGTTGACCCGGTTTGACCTCTGATCTTCTGTTCTGATTGTGCTCAAGGAGTGTGTGTGCATGTGTGTATATGAGTGTAAGTGTGTGTGTGAGTGAGTGTGTGTCTCCAAAAAATGCCTTCTCCCCCTCTTAATGAACCCAAACACTGTTGCGAGAGGGAATCTCCATTTATAAGAAATAAAAACATAGTTTTTTTAATAAATAAATGGACGGATAAACATAAATTGACATGGACACGCTGCTTGCGTACACACGCATGACCTGGCTGTTGATAGATGCGCTCCTTTAACACCTCCAGTCACACACACACACACCACCACACCTTCAAATCAACAGAGACAGTAGCCAAACACAATGGAGAGAAAAAAGTCCAGGGTGGTTAAGCAACGACTTACTGAGGCTTGTCGACCACAAGAGAGCTGTCAGAGAAGAAAGTAGGGCTTGTGTGCATGTTTGAGTATGGGAGTGCAAACAAAAGAGAAAGACTCCCTCACTGTGTATCTTTGTGTGCGTATGTCTGTGTGTGTGTGTGTGTGTGTGTGAGACAGAGGAAGACACAGAAAGACGCCTTGCCCCAAGTCGTCCCGGTTAATGGCTCGGCCAGCCAGGGGTTGAAAAGGACGAGGCATTACAAGAGCTGTTTTGTCACAAGACTCGGTCCACGCGACATTGCAACGACATGTTCAGAACGAGAAAACTCAAGTCACCCCCCACCCCCCCACCACCACCACCAACAACACCACCACCACCACCACCACCACCGTCACCTTTCTGCACAAACAGCTCCACACACACACACGCACACACACACACTATACATGCGATTAGTGTGTGTGTTTGTCCTGGAGTGGACAAAGAGGGGAGGGAAGGTGGAACTTGCTTCCTCAGCATGCCAGAGTTTGAGAGGGTAAAAAAGTAATTTCAGCCGAGAAGGGGGAGTGAGGCACTAAAACAGCTCAAGAATTCAGAGGCAATTTAAAAAGCAGTGTGGGAGAGGGGAATGAAAAAAATGCTGGGTTAAAAAGGAGGGAGGATGGAAAGTAAAAGAGGTTGTTATTCTCTCTCTCTCTCTCTCCTTTTCCCTCTTTCTCTCTGTCTTCCTCGCTCTCTCTGTTGTTTTTAGGGACTAGCCGGGCCACAACCTCCAGGAGAGATAGGGAAAGGTGGGTGGGTGGATGGGTGGGTGGTGGGGTGTGTGTGTGTGTGGATAGGGAGGGCAAGCATAAATCAAGTAGAGCCTGAAGGCTTTAGAGGAGGGAGGGACAGAGGGAAGAGAGTGGTAAAAGACATGGAAGAGAGAGAAAGAGCGGGAGAGATATGATGGTGCTGGTGGTGATGGTGGTACTGCTGGGGGCTTGGAGAAAAAGAGAGAGTGTGGGTGGAGGGGAGGAGAGGAGAGAAGAGAGAAGAGGAGCACAGCGATTGCAAGAGTGGTGGGGTGAGAGGTGGACGATGGGGTGATGGAGTGTGGGTGGGTGGGTGAGGAAAGGGGGGAGCGAGGAGAGGTGAGGGGGAGGTTACAGAGGCTGGAGGAGGGAGGAGGGGGGGTGGCTAGTTACGGTGGGGGGTGAGCAAGCGAGTGCGGAAGAGTGTGTCTACAATAAACCGACAAAATTTGAAAATTCGTGCATGTTTTTTGTCCTTGTTGCGGCTCGTTGGAAACGTCGTGCTTGTTGTTTCTGACACGTGGAAACGAGTGCAAAAGCAGCCTCGGTGCAGTTACTGTCTGCACGCTCACAAATAAACTCTAAGGGTCTGAAAGATGCATTTAAAATGCAATAGCAGTTAAGACATTAGGCCTTTATTAAACCCTTGTTGTTGCAGCTGCCACTTTTTTGTTTTAAAGTTACAGAATCATAACTAGTCGCCATGTTTCGTTCTGTTTACATTTTGCCTCCTTCTTCCTGGCACTGGAGTGTAACCGTAGCCTCCTGTGTAAAGGCCTGGTGACAACAGGAAGTGGCCACAGTGTGAAGCTGACTAACTGTTCTCATGGCTAGCTACCCTGGCTAGCGCTAGTTAGCCTCACTCATAATTGTTTCTATCTTTATGCTGGGTCATTATCCACTTTGGGATTGTACACTATTTAATCAAATAAAGAGTTACAGAGTGGGTAAAAAAGGTTTTTGAATTAGATTACTAACTACAGGTTAGCATGCTTGCTAACTGCCGGTCAGCAAGTGGTTTTTGCCTGGTATTAACAGGAAAACAAGTACACACAGTTTGTTGAAATTACGTGGGTTTTTTTGTCTAAAGTTGACTTAGAACAGTCTGCAAGTCATTTCTCTTTCGAGAGTAGTTTATAATTTGGCAGAGACAGTGAGATCAAATTGGACTCTCATTCAATTTCCTGTTTTCATGTCATATAACACTATCGCACTATATGTCATCTCAGCACATCTGGTTAGCTCTGATGACCGGCAATCAAATTGTTATTTTACGCTCAGTCTGACAACAGAAAATAGGAAAATATTTAAAGGTGAACAATTAAATTACGAGTTGTGCCGTATTAAAACACAGTGATCAGGCAGAGCAGGAGGTGACACACCGCAGGCTTATCGTGTCTGTGTTTGTCCCACTGTTAACCAGATGTTGGCAGTGATGCACGGTAAAAAAAAAAGGACAGCAAAGAACAGATCTATCAAGTTTCCTGTCTGAGTGTTTCAATGTGGATGGCAATTCTTACCAAGAAAATGCTTGTGGTCACAAATTCTATTCAAATGTAGACTGTGTTTTGAAAATTAGCCACCTTACTGAGGACGTAGTCTGAGTGGGCAAGTGAATGAGTGAAGGAAGGGAGGGAAAGAGGGAGCGGTGAGTGCGTGGGGGATGGAGGATTGCAGGGCTCAAGGTAATCTGGGGAGTTAATGCAGCTTAGAGGGACTGAGAGGAGTGGGAGGGAGGTAGAGAGAGAGAGAGAGAGAGGGAGAGAGAGGAGGAGGAGTGATGGCAGAGGGAGAGAGAATATAAAAATAATAGGGTCAGCAGGGAAAGAGAGGGAGAGAGGAATAAATGAAGATGTATCAGAAACAAAAGCCGAAGCAACTGAGGGGGGAGAATGAGAGAAAAAGAGAGAGAGAGAGAGTATACAGGAGTGTATAAGCTGGCGAGATAGGAGAGTGGAGGGTGGAGAGCGAGCCTGAGTGAGTGTGTGAGCTAATGAAAGGTAGGGTGAGGCTAAGCGAGTTGGCGGGTAGGAGGGAAGTCGACAGAGAGGGAGAGAGAGCGGGGGAGAGGTCTGCATGGGGAAAGAATGCTGGGTGGGGAAGGAAGGCAGACACGCAGGGCTTTGTGCTAAAAGCAAAGAGAGAGAGAGAGAGAGAGAGAGATGGAGAGATTGGGAGAGAGGTTATGTCTTGGCTTTTTTTTTTGCACAGGGGAGGAACTGGTGAACGGGCACGTGCCCAAAAGCCCTGTCCAACCCCTGTCCAGGGTCGTTTTTTGAAGGCTGAGGTGGCAGAGAAAGAGAGAGAGAGGTTGAGAGGAAGGATAATGGAAAGTGGAGGAGGGAAACGACAAAGACGCTGGGTGGGGATGCTGTTCAGAGCTTGTGGGTTATTGCTGTGTGGGTTAACACACTCTGCCATTCACACTGACCAGCTCAGAAGCTCCAGGCAACTAACCTGCCATAATTACTTCTTTACTGCTCCCTGGAAATGAATTTGTGGGGTGTTTAACAACCAAACAAAGTTGGCAAAATCAACTTATTTCCAGTTGGACATTTTTGGAGGGGGGGATCTCAAGGCACTGTAAACTCAAAACTGTAGTTTTCACATTTGCATGGCCACAAGGGAATGTGTCATCGTCATCTGCTCGTGCTGTACTCATACAAAAGAAAAAAAAATGTTTGATTACATGGTTTGTGTGCTCCTTCAAACGCCCGACTGCATGTGATGAACATGTCAGGGGAACACAGAACGGAGGATATATAAGCCCTTCTTTTCTGTTTGTTTTTTTAAAAGCTCAGGCTTATTTTTGCAAAAATTGCTGGACCAAAGTGTCTTGATAGTCAATGTTTACGGTGCATTCAGCAATGTCCACGGTTTGATTCCAGTTGCTAATTCCTTGTCTTTGTCCCCTCGTTTCCTGTCTTCCACTGTGAAGATTGCTCTTGAATAAAGGCAAAAATATTGAATATTTTAAACCAGAGCTTGCGTTGAGAATCATTATAAATGACATTGACATTGGCCCTCAGTGTGAAGAGGCTTTTCCTTCGCACATTCAAAATCTGTTTGCATTCTGACAGAATTAGTCAGATCAGCGCACCAGAATTAAGTAAAAAAAAAAAAAGCACTTGTTTCAAGAAACCCAGGATTATTTGTGTTGGGAATGGGATGGGACTTTGATGCCAGGTCAGAATAATCTTTTGATTGTTTTACTTTATCAGACAAACGCTTCGCAGACGAGCGCGCCCGATCAGATGGCCGCCTGACAAATGTACAAAAACACGACACACGAAGACGTGAACCGCGTTCGTGTACTCGCCACAACAGGCAAACACAGAGCAGATGACCAGGACATGAGGTTTCTCCACAAACAGTCAATGTCACTGTGCTCCGTCCACAGGGCGGGGGGCAGAGGGTGTCTGGTGTTCTCTATAGAGCATTAGCCTGTTGTCGGGCTTCCCAGTGACCAGAGAGTACGAGATCTATTGCCCCTCTCCCCTCTCTCTGCTCATCTCTCCCATCTTATAACATTAAGACTGTGCCTCTCTGTGCTTGTATCCTTGGCAACCTGCCTCCAACAATGGAGAGCGCTCTGGCCTCAGCATGGGAGGAGTACGGTGCCATGGAGAGGAAAAGCAAGGGCGAGGGAGATAGAGGGAGATGGAAAACTGGCAGACAGGCTGAGCCGAGAAAAAAAGGAGAGTAAAGGAACGAGTCGCGACATTTGTCGTGCACAGACGCGTAGGTCGAAGTGAGGTAAAAGAGCAAAAGGGTTAAACGGGGGGAAGGAAGCGAGACAGATGAGATGTGGATGAGGGAGCCAAACCTGTTCAAGTTGTGAGCTTAGCGTTAGTGGATCAGTGGAGATCTGTGTCACTCCTAAGCTGAAAAAAGTTGGACGGATCTTAAGATCAAGGCACGACGGATCTGGACGTTGAACCTCACACCACTCCCCCAAGCCTTTCAGCAGTCCAAAGCCTGTGAAGATGCCACGGAAATAGAATATGGCCTTGTTTGACACAGCTCTAATTCCATAATCAGAGTTCTGGCACGGCAGCCAACATGGAGCTGATTGTGCGCACTGATCATGTAATTCCAAGTTTGATTTTATGAGATTTTTTTTTTTCATTTTTTTTCCTACTAAATGTAAAACTTTACAAATCCTTAGAAATGAGTGATATGTTTCATGTTTTCACGACTCATTTAAACCTTTTCAGGGTAAGGGTTAAAATTTTGAATGAAGAGATGGAGATCTTGAAACTATGTTTGTCTGCATAACCGAACTATAATAGGGAAACTACGCCGTCCTACAGGAGGAAATCATGAGGGACAAGATACACAGAATTACCACAGCTTCCTCCATGATACAAATATATATATATATATATATATAAGAGGTGAGAACAGGAGAAATCACACTGTGTGGACGGAGGGGAAAACCAGAGCGAGGGACGCCTGCATGTAGAGGACTGCGTTCATCTTCTCTTCCCCCCACTGCAGCTCAGCTTAGCCATTGAGATTAATTGCTTATGATCAAATCAGCAGAAGCTGTGCAAATTAAACAGCGGGCCCCAGCCCCAGCCCCAGCCCCAACCCTCCTCCCCCCTCCCTCACCTCCACAACATCTCCCACCCACCCACCCACCCCGGAGCTGGGCCCAGTGGACAGTGCGTGTGACGAGCCCCGGCGCTTATTCGAGGCTACAAACGTGTCATTTCCTCTTTCCCCAGAGAGGAACGTAGAGCTCAGAAAAGGGCTCGAAATGAAGCAAGGGGTCAGTCAAATGGTGCAGGCGTGTGCACACACATACAGTTCACACAGCCTCAAATGGACACGCATGCACGCACGCATGCATGCAGCCAGTGCCCTAAGCAGAACTGCTGATATCTCACCCCGCTTCTCAAAACTGCTCCTCTCCCTGCTTCTCCCACCCCCCCCCCGACTCTCTCATTAAGAAGCCATTAGAGAGAAGGGCAGCGTGAGACCACATGACCCCTTCCTAACCCCTGTTACACACACTCCTTGAAAGGAGGGAGGGATGGGATAAAGGAAGAAGAGAAAGGGGTAAGACATATAAACTGAGTGGGATAGTGACAGGGGATGTGGAGAAAAGAGGGCAAAACAAGTGGGTGAAAGGGAGAGATGGGGTAAAAGGGGAAAGTTGAGAGTATAGAGGAGAGTTTGGGCAATAAGGGAAAAATTGAAAAATGGTGCGTTGTGAAAGCTCACACACACACACAAACAAATCCACAGGGACAGAGAGAGATGAGAAAAATTTAAAATAATGTTTTTGAATTAAATTTTCCCTAAAATATCTCATCTTCCCCATATATCATCTTACCGTACAGTGAGTGAATTCCACTGCTTTCAGTGCAGTTTCTAATGTCTTTCTTGCCACTAACAAGCTGTACAAGACATGCTTGAAACCATGTATCTGCAATGCAATACAGTGACATTATGCCTATGTACTTGCAAGACATAGATCTGTTTCACTAATAGAACATTTTACGACCCACTACTAGATGTTTGATGTGCTGTGAGCCGAGCTGAGTGGAAGGATAGAGAGGACGAAAACATGGCACATCTGAGATGTATGCATGAGTCAGAATGGAAGAGAGAGGTAGAGAGGCGTGTGATAAGTATGCAGTGACTTTAGGAGAAGGGGATAATTTGGGAGTGGAGGGGAAGACGGCTCGGCTGCTTCCTTAGTCGGACACAGGAATGTGGAGCGGGCGGATCCCAGTGTGCGTGTGTGTTTCTATGTGTACGTGTGTGTTTGTGCCAGACAGGAATCCCTAACCCCCACAGACTCCGGCTCCACTTATCAAGGCCTGAACAGAGGGGTATGCAGGGAGAGAGGGTGGAGAGGGGTCTGGGTGTCCTGTGCTATCAAATGCACCTCTAACCCCCATCGCTCCCTTGCTCCTCTCCTGCCAACACACACACACACACACACACACACACACATGTCTACACACAGAGACGCACTCTAAACCTTGAAGCTGGATGTCTCTGAGGCCAGAGGAACTATGGGAAGGCCAAACAGTCTAACCACAAAAAGAGAAAAAAAAAAATGCCAGGGTCATAGAGAATTACACCACATACACATGCAAACACAGACACACACACGCTGTCTTTCCACTTCTCTATCAATCTCACATGCTTTCCCACACTCGCACACACTCTCAGAACAAACTCTGAAACGCCTCTTTTACTTTTGTCAACAGCCGTCACCTTCCAGCACTGATGTAGTCTTACACTGACTCTCAAGTCACCCCAGGGCCTCTGAAAGTGTTTTTTTCCACTTTTTTTTTTTTTCACAGGTCAGCTGCAGTCCGAACTTGGGAAAAAGTGTTAGCAAAGAAAAAAAAAAAAAAACTACGGGTGTCCCTGCTGTGGGAGGTCCCACCTGAAACGAGCCCGTGAACCATTTTAGATTCAGAGATACTGAAATTACGAGGAATAGAGATGGGGGCAGAGGAGAGAGAGAGAGAGGGTGGAAAGGAGATCGCATTGATAAGATTAAGTTATTTTTTCTTCATGCAGCTGCTGGTGTGTGAGGGTAGAAAGAGTTGCAAAAGAGAGAGGAGGAGGAGGAGGAGGAGGACAGTAGGAACAATGAGAGGCAGAGGCAGGCAGGTGATCTGGGGCAAAGGTGTTGAGGGGGGAGAGTGAGGGGGCGCAGAGGGAACAAAGGAAAGTTTGACCTCATTTTGCAAAACTCGCATCATATATACAATTCCTGCATTAAATCCCAGCGA
>JAQNCA010000002.1:16374182-16387894 GCA_029783725.1 Acanthurus tractus | reverse complement strand
GCTGTTGGGAACTGAGGCATTGGGTGATATTTTTCTGAGTTTGTTTCTGTGGGCGACCCCTTCTTTTTTTTTTTTTTTAATTACGCACAGATAACAGAACCTGGAAGTTCCGTTTTACACAAGCAAACAAACAGACACAGAAGTTCACAGATCCTACTGAAGAGGAGGAAGTGTGACCCACAGCCGGGCCTTTATTTGAAGCCCACAAACTCAAATGTGAAAAGCAAACACACATGCACGCATACTGTACTAAAGCGGCAGCCATGGCTCCAGCGTACGAGATGAGTTAAAATAGAAATGACAGTGTGAATTGATGAGATGGAAGGGAAGGTCCAAACAGACGGAGGGAAGGAGGGATAGAGGAGACAAGGAGGGGACAAATAGTTGTGAGGGACAGATCTTTGCTTCCAGGACTGTCTTCGACGCCTGTATAACTACCAAACCCAAAAAAGAGCCACGCACATGTACACACAAACACACACACAAACACACAAACTTAAATGTACACAGCCCAAGCCATAATTGTCCCCTGTGGTGATTTTGGCCTCTCCCTCCTCGTTTCTCATTGCTGTTGGCCAACTCTTCTGTATCTTTAACACTTTCTTTTTTTCCTCTTTTCAAAGGGAGGAGGGGCGATTTTTTTTTGTCACAAGAGGAGAAACAAGGGATGAAGGAGAAAGAGAGGTCTAAAGGAAGGAGGTGTGGAGGGGTGTGACGGCGGAAAAGGGGGGGAATGAAGGGAAAGGAGGGGAAAGGAGAGAATGAATGTGTAAGAGGAAGGGAGACTTTGCCCTCCAGCGGGAACACTCCCACGATTGTGTGTATGTGTGCACATGTCTGTCTGTCTGTGTGTATGTGTGTGTGTGTGTGTGTGTGTGTGTGTGCATGTGTGTGCGTGTGTGTGTGTTTGTGTGCAAGCTGCGCCTCAGCCAAACCGACACACCCACAGGCTGTAGACCTCTATATCCTGTTCGGGTTGTCCGTTTGTCCAAACATCATGCACCCCTCCTCCCCTCCCCTCCCTCACCTCCCTCCCTCTCTCCCTCCCTCCCTCCTTTCCTCAGCTCTCCCCTTTTCCAACTGGCCTGACGGGGGTAGAGGCCACTGAGGGAGTGGGTACGGTAAATAGAACAAAGCCACCTTTCTAAAATAAACAGACCGGGTAAGAGGAACTTCAGGTTGACTGAAAATGAGAGAGAACGACGACTCAAATCCAACCACCGGTTTACTGTAAAGCACTTTTTTTAAACTCTTCATGAAAGTTACAGTTTCGCCTTCTTCCTGTCAATCGGTCCACCAGTGTATGAATCTGCCTCTCTTTCTCTCTCAACACACACACACACACACACACACGTACACACACTCGCTCATAGACTTTACTAGTTTCAATATCCCGGCTGCTTGCGCTCGACTAACCCTCGGTGAATGCTGGGTACAGTGTGACACATAAGCCACAGTGAGCAGTGCTGCCAGGCTCACGGCTACAGGGCCCATTACTGGCTATCAGATCACTGGAGGAGAGAGGAGAGAGGCATCCCAGCTCACATCACATCACGTCTCCATCTCATATCTCCCAAAGAGGAGCCTTGTCACGGCTCTCTCATCGAAAGAGGAGGAAGAGGCCTTGCTCATATGTAACGCTCAGAGTTTTTGTTTTAAACATATCTTCAATAAGAAAAGAATGAAGAAGAGCAGTTTTAAACATTTTTTTTAAGTGGTTTTAGGCTCAGAGGCACTGAAGACCAAATATTTCTTGCTTCAAGTGGACACACCATCGTTACAGCGAATATTGAGATCAGAGGTTTCCAACCATTCTGGCTTGTCACCACTTTAAAGAAAGCTATACGTATATATTAGCTACTGTTTGTCGCAGGTTGCATGTCAATCAGTTGTAATCGGTCAACAACTGAGTAATGTCAGATGGCTTCTAGAGATTAATGTGGTAAGTCACAAGCAAAAAGGCAAAACAAGACTAAACCTAACATTGCATATCCTTTCCTGTTGATCACCTCAACCTCTCCAGCATGACCCCTTAGAGGGGCTCAGACCAGAGCTTTTTTACACTGTGAGAGCAAGAAAATCATGTAAAAAAAACGCTCCTTATTACTTTAAAGCCTGAGAATCACCATGTTTCCCTTAGTTTCAAAGTAAGCAAGTGATAGTTGTCCGTACATCCACGGGTACCCAGCAAACAGGAACTGCTAATTGCTAATTTGGCATACTTTTAATGATGCCAGTTTGGCAAAATGTAGAAGATACAGGCAATGAAACACGGCTAAATATGTAGCCCACAGCTAATTAACTGCCTCCATGGCAACACTATACTTCCTATTCACAGCCCCCGGCAGATTGGGAACCGAAGTTAAAAAAGTTTAAGGATGATTATCGCAAAAATCAAAGTAAGACAAAGGCTAATAATAGGAGCGACAACATCTATAACTATGAACTTTTTTTTAATTGTTTCACTAGCAATGATTTTTAGATTGGAATAGTGAGAAATGTTTTGGAGAGGCTTGGTTATCTCAGGTTTGTCTGCTCAGGTTTGTCTGCCTCTACTTTCTGCTACTGGAAGCAGAAAGTAGGAGAAAAACACAGATACCCTGCTGATGATTTACCCACTTATTACTCAAAGCATCTAAATGAGTAAACATATTATGGCTGAATGGTTGTATTAGAGTGTTTAAAAAGGCAAATGGTGTTTTTTTAAAAATCTGTTTTTGGCATTGATTGATTTTTTTTATCAACCCAAAAAATAATTAGACACAAATAGAATGAAATCGTACAGTTTTTTCTTTCTGGGTATGAACAGAAAAGTGTGTTTTGGAAAGTGAGCAGAGGGAAGCGATCCAAAAGTCTCTCAGGTATCATCAAGACCGAATCAAGTTTTAGAATAAATAACTCAGCTGTTTCACTAAGAATGTTAAGTGTGTGATCTACAAAGTTAACCGCAGCCTTAATATATCTGTCGTAGTCATGTGGGGGTAATGTGATGGATTTGAAGTGTGTGTCTGTGTGTGTTGATGTGTGAGGGCTGGAGTTTAGTTGTGGGGGTAATGCTGCTGTGAATGTTCAACCACAGAAACCTTCTGTCCCACCCACCCCCTGCACCATGCCAACAGGACATCCTGTCAGGATGCATTCTGGGTAGTCTAATTCTTAGACCTGGGTGATCAATGCCAAAAGATGTGTTTGTGTGAGCAGAGTTTTACTGCATGCGTTCTGAAACAAAATGCAGGGATTGTTTTTGTATTTTACAGGACGTTCGCAGGTGTTATGAACGCATGTGTTTATATACTTGCATGCAAGTTAGCGAGTGAGTGTGTACAGTGCATGTGTGTGGGCCGTGACTGACTAAAGCACACACATGGGCCCAACCCAGGTGCACTCAGGGTGGGATGGCTAATCTTTAACCCCCCACACACAGGCACACACACACACACACTCCTCCTCCTCTTCTCTGCCCAGCAATTCTTCTCCTGCCTGTTCCAGGGGCAGGAGGTGGAGAGGTGGGGGGTGCTGACGTTTTGGAAAAAAGCCACGGTCAGAAGTGGGGAGGGGGGCAGCTTCCTGTCCAAAATGGCTCTTTTAAAGCCAGAGAATTATAAATAGAGCAGGTGTCAGTATTGAGAACTGAGAGGGAGAGAGCGAGTGCTGTGAGAGAAAAAGACAGACAGCAAGAGTGTGAAAATTTGTGTGAATGTGTGTGTGGTTTGGTGTGATGGCGTGGTGGAGTAGGAGAAGGGGCTTTTAGCTGGTGGACTGCCCATAACGTCCAGCAGGATGTGAGGTCATATGACAAGGATGGCTGGTGGGTGGTGAGAAATGATTGGTTACCACAGTGATAATGGAACTTTTTTTTAAAAAAATGAAATGGTAGTGAGGACCAAGCAGGAGGCGGAGAAACAGAGAGAGGAAAACGGGGGAAATTTTTGTCACCCCTAACCCTTCTCAAAAGAGCACACACAAATAGTTCAACCCTCTAACACACAACTGTGTGTGTGTGTGTGTGTGGTAGCAGGGTACAAAAGGGGGAAGGAGAGGATGGAGGGAGTAGGGGAAGCTGTGGAAGGTGGGGTGAGAAGGCCACAAAAGTCAATAGGGTGGGAGGAAAGGGCTAAAATCGACTGCGCAGTCAAAGGACAAAGAGGCAGCAAATTGGGGCTGGGGTGGGGGGGGGACGGAGCGAGACACAGAGAAAGTACAAAAGCAGCAAAGAGACAGAACTGATAACGGACTGACTGTGGAAAAAGTGAGAAAGATGAACCAGGGGCAACAAAAAAACAAGAGAAAGACAGGAGAAAATACAGCAGGAAGAGGCCTCGAATGAAGTAGGCGTCTAACCCATTGTGTGTCAAGCGCCGAGCCACGAAGAAAAGGGGTTAAGAATTAAGTCACCAGGCTGAAATATTAAATCTATTTTCGTTTTTTTTAATGAAGGAGGAGTGAATGGAGGAAAATGAGAGTAGATTATAAAACCGAGAAAGAGGAGGAGGGAGAGGAGAGAAAAAGTGGAGAGGTGTGCGAGGGGTGAGGGGGTTGAAATCTGTTCAGGTGTTTTAAATATTAAACCTATTTCAAGTTTAATGAAGTGCAAATACTATGGGGAGAGTCTTAACTGGAATACAGAGAGGAAGGGGGCGAAAGGGGGATCCGATTCATTATTTCAAGTGTTCACCTTTAGACTGCCGAGACTTGGGGAGACGAGTGCAGTGAGAGAGAGAGAGAAAGAGAGAGAGAGAGACGGAGAGAGAGAGAGAGAGAAAAAAATAGAGAGAAAGTTTACAAGGAAGTGCAAACTAGGAGGCAGTACTGCGAGCGGCCGTCTGCAGGCCCCAGGTGAGTCCAGGAGGCACCAGAGCTCCAGAAGATGAAGGTCTGAACTCGAACAAGCCAAAACATGCAGCGCTAACTTCGACACTCCCGAGCTTGCAGGAATAAACAGGAAAAGGTTCTACGGAAAAATGATTTCACTTTTTTTCTGTGTGTGCGCGCGCGTGTGTGTGTGTGTGTCTCCGTGGGCATGTGTTTATATGTTTGTGTGTCAGTGTGTGTGTATCAGTGGTTGAGGAGGGGAACTCTGAGGCCACAGAGAGGAGAGGAAGAGAGTCAGATAAAGATGTTGGATTTCAAAAAAGGTTCTCGATGTAATCAATGTGCAACAGCTAGAGGGAAATGGAAAGAACAGCCCACGTGTGATTGAACTGTTCACGTCTACATAATCAGATGCTCTAAGCTGTGTGTGTGTGTGTGTGTGTGAGTGTGTGTGTATACATCACACCGGCCATGTACCGGATTGCCAAAATCCCCCAAGCTGCCACTAAAGGTCACCATTTGTGTGTGCGTGTGTGTGTTCTTTTTAATACCAGCAGAGAGAAAAAAAATAAAAAACCAAACGAAAAGTATTTCCAGTGCTGTTATTATGTGGGATAAAGATCAAGTTGGTGTTTGCCCCAAGTATAAAGGAAGTAAGAAAGAAATCAATCGTTAACTCATGTTTTCACCAGCTCAGGCTTCTTCTCATCCTGAGAGCGGACGAGTTTTACCTCCAAAACAACACATCGTTTGAACAGGTGACATTTTTTTCTTTAATTTCAACAAATAACAGCATTGGAGGGAAAGAAGACATTGAAAATGTTCAAACAACTGTAAAGCTTTCGTGGAAAAAAATGGCCCATTTACGGACGGAAAAATCTTTGCTTTGGAAACACTCAGTCATGATTTTCTGTGATTTCCTGCGATTATTACGTTTTATTTTAGGCAAGCGCTCCATTGTTTACTCAATTAAACATCAGAAATCACTAAAAAAATAAAATATAAAAAAAATGGAAAAACTGCTTATTCTCCAATTTGAGAAGCTGTAACTAGCAAATTTTTGGCAAATTTCCCCGTTGTGGGACTAAAGTAGGAATATCTAATCCTAAATGTTTGACATTTTGCTTGAGAAATGATCAATTATGAAAACCTTTGTAAAATAATTTTCTGTAGATCAACTACTGAATTGATCAACTTATCATTTCAGCCATACATAGATTCTAAGAAGAGAGGCTGACATGAGGCATCAAAGAAAAATATACTGAATTATATCAAAAAGCCTGACGGCGGATTTTCAAAACAGTCCGTCTTTGATTTGGAGATGGTGTTTTTTTTTTACAAGTGGAAGCAGCGTAGGGCCAAACTAAAAATAATTTCAGATAATTATTTAAAGTGCTTACAACGTAAGCAGGAGAAGCAGACTATTTAAAACTCCTCTCCTCAAAAAATTGTCACCTTCAATGTAGTGTTGTGCAGAATAAATGTACGCACATGATCAGATCAGTGCAATGCAAGCGGGGCTGATTTCTTTTTCTTCATTCACGTGTAAGATTTCAAATATTTGTGTCAGCAGAGAAGGTGAGCGGAAGAAAGAGCCAGATCAAGCGTTAGCGAGCGAGAGAAAAGGGAAGCTGGGCTGCTTAGTGGCCTCAATAATGGCATCAAGTAAACATAGCAGATGTTTGCAAGGGATGAGGATCTGAAGAAAACAAATCCTAATTCCTGCAGCTGTTTAAGTTAACACACACACACAACTGCCATCTTCATGCTAACCCACTGAAACAGTTCTGCGCTAATTCACTGAGCCTGTACGCAGCCATATATTATCCTTATGTTACAGAATAATCCAGGGAAAATCCTCAGTCAAGCAGTCGCTGTCCTGTATTGTGCTATTAGCGTTTCTAATAGTAGAGCATGAACGCTGATCACATATGAATGAGAGTGTGTGTGTGTGTGTATGTGTGTGTTAAGGCACTTCTCATCAATAAAGAATGAAGCAATTAAGCTAATCTTATACTGAAGGTGCCCTTTGTCTTTTATACCTACCATATTCCTTCATCGAAACCAACAACTGGGCTTCATGGAACAACAGTCCGACAACACACACACAAACGCACATGCACACACTCATGCGCACACGCAACACTTTTTGTTGGAACTCCCTAAGTCGTTGACTTATCCTTGAACATAAAGAATTCATACCCATATCTTCACTTGTTGTAGCAGGAAACACACACAGTTGTAATTAATGACTTTAATGATGGCTGCGTTTTGGTGTGTTACATTCAGGGTCTTCACGTTGTTCCTGCTGCATGATAGTCACGTACTTACGTTAGTTGGGGTGTTTTTAACAACACCTGTTCCTTTCCCATCGTAACGATTTAAAAGCTCTGCAGCTACAATGGCCTCTTCCACAATAACCCAAAATATCAATTAATGATTTTGCTTAACAGTAAATCGTTAAAGTCATTTCTAAAGGAAACGTTACTTAAGATGCTGAAATTTAAGCTGTTTTCTCCGTTTAAAATTTTTGCAAATCGAATAATTTTCTTTGTTGCTTGCCTGCATGAACTTGTCCCACACACCAGTGAAAGTAGTCGAGCAATGAATGAATTAATGTGTAATTACTTTGATGTATCTCATAGCTTGAAAAACACAATAGCAGACCTGCCATGGCATACAGCATCAAAACAATGCTGCGTAGGCC
The DNA here is from genome assembly GCA_029783725.1 of Acanthurus tractus. Lineage (NCBI taxonomy): Eukaryota > Metazoa > Chordata > Actinopteri > Acanthuriformes > Acanthuridae > Acanthurus > Acanthurus tractus. Next base: position 16,380,375 of record JAQNCA010000002.1, on the reverse strand, counting down.
TGCTATTTGGAGGGATAATCCATCAATCACAGTAATATTGGCCAGCTCTATAAAACATTTTAAACACTATTAAATTAATATTGATTTATCTTAGCTGATTTAAGTAATTACTTGTTGGAAAGGTTTTGTTCTATGCATCACGAATAGCAAAAACACAAACGAAGAATATGGTAGCTGTTTGTTTGTACTTTTCTAACAATGCCATTCTGTGCAAGTGGAAACTTAGAAAAAAAAAAAAAAACTTACATCACTCTCTAATATCTGGACATTTTCTCATGTCTGTACATCTGATTTCCGGTGACAGTATCTGCACTAAAGGAGACTTAAGACTTAAGTTCATAATATACTTGTTAGTGGCTTGGTCAAAAACAAGAAATAAAAAATCAATACCTTCAGAGGTTTTTTACTGCGAGAACTTACAGGCGTTACAGCGACAGCAGTAGCAGAGAACTTCTACAACCAAAACATCATACCGTGTCACAAACAGACACCATCAGTGACCTCAATAAACCTGTTCAGCAATCCCCCAAAACCTTTACTGAACACACAGAAACCACCTCCTGCAAACTGACTCAACACACAACAGTGAAACACATCCTGCTTGTCATACGCTACCACTCTAAAACTCTTCAATATCTAGCCCACAGGTAACATGATATTTTACTGCTAAATGGCGAGGCTGGCCCTCTGAAGGAGACCCGAATAGTTGATAACCTCATGATAACTCATTTCCTCCTTTCCCCACTTTTCTCCGCCGTGAGCTCAGTCCTGAAACCCTGCTGAAAGCTGAGATAAATGGTTGTCTTTTGGCTAACACCAGGAGAGTCTACACCGGCAGCAACACTAGACTTCCTCTAACCTTTAGGTGAGAAAACACCTCTCTCGGTAATGGCGACTTCACCATAGCCAGACTTAAACTCTACCCTCTGCCACGGCGCAGGAACACAGATCTGGCCAACGGGCTTAAAAGCAGCATTTACTTTGAGGGTGTATGTGGAAATGCGTGTTTGTGTGCGACTCTGAAGCTCAAGACAAGATGTACTTGGGCACCCTAATCAGGTCTGACTGCAGGTCACAAAATCTGGGACTTAGGACACTTAGATCTAAGCAGACAAACCCTCATAAGCCCATACGGATGCTCTGTCTTCTCGGCTTTTCCTTTTCTTTTTTTTTTTGCCTCTGTTTCTCTACTCACTCTCATTACCCCTCTCAATCTTCCACTTTCTCTCCCTTTTCCCTCCTTTTGCCCTTTCCAGAAGGTCCTTCCCTAAACCCCAGAGAGAGGGGGAGGAGCCTTGGATGGCGAGGACGCGCTGGTAATCCGTGCAGTGACCCAGGTCAATTCAATTATCCTGTTTTCTTTCGCTGCGCGACGTGTGTGCCCATTTCACAGCCAACTCCCTTAATGCGCCCAGGATTAGCTTCTCTTACTTTTAATGATCTACCTATCGACGCCTTGGGCCCACCAGTGCGCACACACACACACACACGCACACACAGAGACGCATAAACACACACAGAGTTAAGTGTTTTTCATGTATTAGTTTTAAGTGTAAAGGAATTCACTAAACAATTCTGCAAGGATGAGGATCAAGAGACGCTTTCTCAGAATACACGCGTGTGCTCGAGTGTGTTGTCTTGTGTTTGCATTTGCCTGTTTATGTGGGAGTGTGTGTTACATAAACTGAGGTAAGAAGAGGATTGTATTATCCATCTGCATTTACCCAGGCTTCACCTCACACCTCCAAGATTTGAGATAATCATCTTAGGCCTAACACGTTAGTGTAGAAGCTTGCTAATCTCGACCCGGAGGAGGAAAAGAGGTCATTTTTTACCAGTAAACTGTGCGTAGGGCTGACATGCATTGAAATATCCGCGCAGGATTCAGAGTATTAAGTGAATATGTGCTGCGAAGCGTCACGAACACTCTGCTGAACTGGAGTTTAGCAAAAGTCAACAGAACAGTTCTAGCTCTTGCACGCAACTGTTGCCCCACTGGTTAGAGAGTGACTTTTAAAAGTGAAGCGCAGATAAATTAGATTCCACTGTAGCTGGGTGTTGAGACAGAACTCTCACCTAATTATCGAACCTAATCTTATTATCTCACCAGTCATTCACTACTTACATGGCTGGATAACTAATTAAGCAGGTGCAAACATTACAAAAATGCTGCAACTCTGGGAAAGTCCAGAGCATCAAAGTCATCAAATCTGTACTGTGGAGTGTAGGTGTGCTTTCTTCTGGCCCGCGTCCATCCTTTCAATTTTATCAGCAAGTCCAAGTTAATTCCACCTGTTGCTGTGACACTGCACTAATAATATAACCAACAAATCCACTATGAAAAAACTGTGTTTGGGCCTGAAAATGCATGACTTGCTTTCATTATTGCTGTAAGATGACCCAGATCTACTGCACTGAGAGGTTTTTTTATTAGATAAAAATATGCAGTCGCACTTTCCAAAAGATGGGAGACAGTGAATAATCTAAAAAACAGTGTTGTCTCACTTACCTGGGATTTCCTGTCCGTTGTAGTTCCATCCAGCCACGGCCAGCATGGAGGGCAGAGGAGATCCAGGCCGACTGTCCCGGTCTCTCTCCCTGTCCCGCTCTCTGTCCCAGTTCCTCTCAGCCTGCTGGGTAATATGTCTGACTGTGTCCTTGTTCTTCCTGTTCTTTCTCCGCCCTGACCCTGATAGGGGTTGCCAGGACCCCTCTCCACCCCCTCCAGGAGCCCCTTGTTCCCCCTGGCTCTGGGCTGCACCCCTGGGAGTGTCCCTGGGATGAGAGGAGGAGGCAGGAGACACCTGTTCCTCTTTGACAGTGACAGGCCTGTAGTCATGTGGCCAGGCGGGCTGGGAGTCATGGCAGGCTTCCTCCTGGCTCTCATGGCTCTTGGGGGGTTCTTGGTCCTCCTTGCCATACGTGCTGCCTCCCTCGTGGCAGCTGGCGATGGCCGAGTCCCCAGAAGAGTTGGCTGGGCTGGTGCGGCGCGCCAGCCAAGGGGAGGTGCTGCGACCAGACATGATGGAGGCCAGGGCTTCAGAAGCCATGCCCACTATGCCTCCTCCTCCTCCCAAACCCGCTCCCGCAACACCTCCCGCCCCTGCTATACCCACTCCCCCACCACCTCCTCCACCCCCGCCTATGCCAGCGGCAGCAACGGCTCCCATCTCGAAGTCGGCCAGCTCGTCAGCCATCTCAGAGCGGATGCTGATGTCCAGCGCAGCCTTGATGAAGCTGTGGCAGGCCTGGACGATGTCTGTCATCTGCAGGTAGCTGGCAGCTGACATGACCTCGATCACGTTCTTACTGGTGAGGGCGAGGTGGGCCGAGTACATGAAGTCCAGGATGGCTTTGAAGCCCGTTGCTGTGACGATGTCCAGGTGAGTGACAGTAGTCTGGTGGTGCGGCTCTGCCCCTTTTTTAACCTGACGGGTGAGAAAGAACATTCACATCTGTGTTTTTTACGTTTATTTTCTCACGCAGGATCACACAACTTCAGCCCTCAAACAGCCAAAAAAACTGAAAGGAAAACTATTTTGATTAGAGAGTGAAAAAAAAGTACTTAACAGACTCCCTTGGCCTAACTTCCCAATTGTAGCAGTCCCTTACCTGGCAGTAAAGAGTCTTGAAGTAGCGTGAGGAGCCCAGGAGGACGTTCTTATGGGCCTTGAAGATCTTCCCGTCCACAATGACACAGGCGTCACAGAGGATGCCGTGCTGCCTCTGCTCATTGAGCTCTCTGAGGAGCTGACGGTAGTGAGAGGCGATCTCCATGTCCTCCTTCCTGTTGTTCATCTGTGTAGCTGAACAAAAGCCTCTCCTCTGAACGTCTGCCGAGAAACAAGCAAAGACATGTAAGGATTAAATGCCAGGTGTCCCATCAGGGAATATCAAAATATCACAAATACACAGTATGTTGTAACATTTAATGAACGCTATGTAAATTTCACTACATAACGTGCAAAAGATAAAGTATAGGAGCAATGAAATCCAAGCTATATTTTTATATTTTTAGGAGAAAAAACAAGATTTCCGACAGCATATTCAGCTTTTTCACATCCCAGTCTATATACAGTATTTTGTTATAGAAACATTTTACTAAGAACGTCAGTTTCGTTTTTATTCAAGGGGGTAAAAATAAGCAAATTTAGCTGAACCACTCCTTTAAAGACGAGCCAGGGTGAGGATATCTCAGTAATGACTGTGACATAAAAACAATCACATCAATAGAAACTGCATCTCAACTGCTCCATTTTGAAGTCTAAAAACAGCCCAGTAACAAATAGTCAAAAATCTGTGTTTAAACAATGTCTGACAGGTTCGTGTGCGTGTGTGTGTGTATAGGAGAGAGTGTGTGTGTGTGAGAGAGAGAGCGAGAGAGTGTGTGAGCTCGTTAAAAATGTCAGTTAAAAAGCGTAACACTTTCACAAAACAGTTGAGAAGGAGAAAAACACCTCATTTAGTACAGACCACTTTACTATTAAATTTATCAATAAACACAGTCTCAGTTCCTTGTTATTTTTTTTTCCCATCGCTCCTTCGACTGTGAATATTCAATCAACCGTCTAGTTAAGACGAAAATTCACTCTTGAACCTTCACCCCGCTGTTTCTGATCTTGCACAGTTCAGTCTCGGTTGTGAACAAAAAGTTCTTCTCAAAAACTACAGAGAGAAAAGCCTTAATGACAATTTGTGGAGCTGCTCAACTGTCAGTGAATGAAAATCCAACTTTTTCAGGATTAATTGACAAGATTCGTGATAGTGTGACAGGGACAGTGGAGTGTCTTCCAACATTAAAGCCACAGACGAGCTCAAGATCTGAATTTTGTACAATCCATTAGCCCACAAAGAGTCTTCTGGTTTTTGGGGTCCAAGGTCATCATTGTTATTTTATTTAAGATTAGTTTTAACTTTTAGGTTTGATTTTAGTTTAGTTTCAGTGTTTTTTTAGAAGGGTTTTGGTTTTTGTTTGTGTATTTAATTAGTTTTTATGAAGTTTTAGCTTGTTTTTTTAAGAGCAGTTTTAACATAACATTAGGATGTGGCTACATATACATATAAAACACAGGGATTTGAATTAAGTGCAGTGGACTTTGAGATGATCAGTGCCCACTGATCACCCAGACAGACCAGTCGAACGAAGCTACGCAGCCAATTCCTGTCTAATGTGCAGTCACAGAGACAAAAAAGAAAGAAGATAAAATCAGACAGAGTGACAGGAAATCAAAGACAGTTGTACCAACATCCTTACAGAGACCTCAGGTCATCAAAACTCAGATCGAGGTATTGCTCTCGACAAGCCTCCACTCCATCGTCCAACTTGCACAGAACACAGGACTGAGACTTGAAAGTGGACTCGACCAATGACGCCTGAAGCTCAAAGGCAGTCAAAGATGATAGAAATGACTCACAGATGTTCAGTTTTTAATGTTAAGGTGCAAACAATATTATCTGCAAGGGGAATTCACAAGGGGTTTTGTTGCTGCTGTTTATTTCCCCCCCAGATGCTGTGTCTGAACAATGTATAAAGCACAGTAACTGCTTTTAATTCAAACATATGTATGTATGATGTATGTGTGTGTAGAACAATGGGGCAAAAACTTTGGTTTCACAGTGCAACTTCTGGTTGCAAAAGTCACTAAAAAACCCTGATATTTGATTTTTATGAAAGAAAACCTCAAGCAAATTTGAGTTCATCTTTATTGTATTGTAATTACTTTTGTAACAAGGAAATGTTGTTTAATTTCAGTTTATCTTTTTTTTTTAGAGATTATTATTTTTATTGAGCTTAGGTTTATGAGAGTTTTTCTTATTAATTCGTCTTAGCCTGAGTTTAAATTAATGATACTTGACAGGATAAGACTTTTGTTGTGATTTCTCTCTGCTGTGAACAGGTTCAGTTATATATAAGATGCATTTTTGAGCTGCACACAACAGAGGGCAGCCAGTTGAAGGCCACAGAGGAGAGGAGAGAGCAGGGGGACAAAGGGAGATGGGTGCATCGCTATGCTGAACCATTCAACGAGGCGGCGGAAAAAACAAAGAGGAAACCGCAGAAGCCTAGCACACACACACACACACACACACACACAGAAGATGAAGATGAACACACTCACACACACACACAGAGGCAGTGCATTAGCCAGAGCATTAGCAGCCGCCGCTCCCGCTCTCGTCTTGGCGAGGGCTA
>JAQNCA010000002.1:16361113-16374082 GCA_029783725.1 Acanthurus tractus | reverse complement strand
CACACACACACACACACACACACACACACACACACACACACACACACACACACACACACACACACACACACAGAAGATGAAGATGAACACACTCACACACACACACACAGAGGCAGTGCATTAGCCAGAGCATTAGCAGCCGCCGCTCCCGCTCTCGTCTTGGCGAGGGCTAAATCGCGGGGACGCAGAGTGTTACCAAACGCAGCAGTGATTTGTTTTGGGAACGCCACAGCTGTCAGCTCTCATGGGCCATTCCGAGAGTTGACAGCTCGGGTTGGCCAAGGTGACAGCAGCGTTTGCTCGGGGGCCGGCACACTTCAGGTCATGTTTAGCAAAGCTCTGCTCAACCTGATGGCTTGTAAGATCAGATAAATCCACAGTGTCTCCCACGTCCGCTTGGACAAACACACCTCCTATGAACAGCGGCGGAGGAGCGGATGGAATGACGGTGACAACTGCTGAGAGAATGTCTTGGGTCTAATCAATGCAAAGCTACCTCACAACCTTTCACTCTGACTGGCATTTTTCTTTAAGTCACAGGAAAAAAGAAATATGAGGAGGACGAAACATGTGAATACAGAATAACAGTGACCCTCAGAGAATCAAAAGGCAAGTTTTGACGCAAGTGTTTTTATCCTCCAGCTCACACACTTCTTAGAAAAAATCTATTGCAATCTAACCTTGAGATATTCTTTCCTTTCTGTATTGCCCTGATGAAGGTGTTGAGAGTATTCACCTCTCACCTTTGGAGACAAACCTCCTCCTTTCTCTGCTTTTCTTCTCTCAGGGCCACTGGCACATTCAATTGTATAGCTCGGTCTATAAGATAGACTCCTTCTCAGAGCCACAAACACAACACAGAAGAAGTCATTTATTCACTGAGAAATACCTTAATACCCTGCTTTTCCTCTTTTTTTCCTGCCGAGGACAGTGAAACACAGGGTCACTGTACAGAAAACCTCGGTCAGCCCCATTTGAAACATGTATCTTTTAAAGAAGAATAAGCTACACCAAATCAACAGCTGGAATAAGACCGTCATTGCTCAAGTGTTGCATGGGTCAGGGCCTTCCAGCTCTCTCTTTCCATCTTTGTTACAATTTTTAAAACCCATATCAATAAGTAACAATGACAAACACTCGAGCAAACAAGAAACATACCATTGACAGACACAGCGCTGTATTCAGCAAACAAAAAGGGTGAATTAGAAGGGCAGCTTAGCCCAAATTACCAAAAGGCAGCACATTTTCTTACTTACTTCAAATGTTTTTACTTTAAAGATAGTTTTGCATATAATTTAAGGTTATTTGTCCCTTAGTTTTCTACCTTCACTGCAATGCAATAGAGGAAAATGGGATTTAAGGTGCTTGTAACATTGGAAATATAAATTTAAGAAAATAAACAGCAGCGTTTCTTTGCAGAAATAGTGTTCTTATGACTCAAGGTTACCCACTGAAAGTAGCTTCAACCCAAATTCCATTCCTCTCTTATGAACAGGGGTGGATACAGACATCGCAAAGGCTTATCTCAAAAGTTAGACAAATAAAAGCAAAATCATCTCCAGAGGCAAAAGAGAATGGATGATTTTTTTTGGTATATGTTTTGGGTGAAATGAAAGACTTTTATAATAAAAAGTAGAACACAAACCTTGACAATTCAAACAACCAATCAAAAAAAGAAACATTCATGAACCGAGGAAGTCTGTTAACTGGGACTAAAGTTCATTACTACAGCCTTTTTGTTTTTGGTTGGTAGCGTTTGTCCACTGTGCTGATAATGATATACGCGGCCGCGTTTCTGTGGCAATATTCAAGATTTTGTTTTGCAGCAACATGCTAATGTAAGTTTGTTTGCATGTGGTGTGAATAAGTGGCCGGGATTGTGACCAAGGACATGTTAAATGGTGCCTCAAGTTATACGACAACAATGATCAGTAGAGGTCAAAACAATAGCAAAAGGACTGAGACGAAAAGAGAGAGGGAGAGATCTAATCATATTTATTGCTTCAACAGACTAAGAGACATACTGAGTTAGTAGTTAGGCAAAGAAGAGGAACTTTAATGGAGTGCGCTTTGACCTCTAAACTCTTTGCTCGCCTAATTGGCTTGTTTAATTTCAGCATGTCCAATTCCCTTCAGTCAAAGACCCCTTTTCGAGAGGAACCAATCCCAACGCTACCCCTACTACAGTATATAAACACCCACAAAAGCCTCTCGAGCGTTCGTCCTGGCTTTTCAATTCCTCAGAGAGCTACTCCATCTTTGCCCACGAGCTGAGACCATCAACAGGACCGAAAGCCGCTCCCTCTTCTGTGCGAGTACAGCCTTGATTTATAGAACTTTTTTTTTTTTTTTTTTTTTCCAAATATACACTTGACACAAGATGGGAAAGTAACATAAAATGAACTTGTCAGACAATCAAGTAAAGAGAGAGAGACTTTTGTGTCTCATCCAAAGCATTAGCAGTCTCACCAAGGCTACAGAAACTAAAAAAACTAAAGCCTGCTTTCAGGATGTCACAGAGCAGAAAAAAGCTTTTCATCCCTCTATGAAATTTCACAGCGCAAAAAAAAAAGAAAGAGAGAAAAAAAAAAGCAAGGAAAAAGTCATCAGGAGGCAGGCTGACAGTCTGTGAGCGCTTATTTGTGGTCGGAGACGATTGTTTCAGTAAAGCATGCCACCAGAGCTCCAAGTCCCTGTCACCCTTCTGAGGCCAAATCAAAAGTGAAAGTCCTCCTTAACCCCCCCTTCCCTTCCCTTATACACACACACACACACACACAATCAAGGGCCCTGTTCCCCTCATAACACACACACACACACACACATACACACTTCCTAAACACACAAACACAAGCAAAGACTAAAAAACACACACGCTCACATGCTTAGCAGAGCCGTCATGGCATCACACCCGGTTTGTCCTGGTCACATCAAAGCAAAGTCACTTTAGGCCGCAGCCAGACAACTAAAGAGATCGGACGTGTGATGGAGTGAGAGAATGGGGCTTCCTCCTTCTTGTGTTTCTCCTAATGCAGCCTGTCCCTCCGAGCCACTTCTTTGCCTCCTTGACCGCGCAGGACCGTGGGGAGACAGAGCGCAAGGTCCTTCTGGATCAAAGGCAGAGCTGTACTTTGTTTGTACGAGGGTTTAACACAGACAGCTCTCCACAGCGGGGCCCACGCTGGGATTTCACGAGGTATTCAGATATCACAGCAGATGAGGACGTTACGACACGTAAATTATCTTCACACGGGGTGTTAATACATGATTACACAACATGTTGGAGCAAATAAAACTCACTCGGAGTGCACTTTTTTTTTTGCTTTGGTTAACCCTGACTGTCGATTCCCTGCTAATGATTCCCTCCTCTCACAGGGGTTCAGCAGGCTGCAGGCTCCTGCATGTGCGTTAGCACCATCCAAGCAGTTTCATGCACTTGCACTGATATTTATTTTGAATTAAGGGATTTCCAGTTGGTCAGGGCAAATTATCATTTAGTGGCCAGTCTGCTGCTCACAAAATTGCCACCCTCAGCTAATCACTCTACATTCAAATTACAGCCCTCTGCTCAACAAATGTAACAGTTCTGCTCATTATTTGATAAAAATGACTTTGGTTGGACGAGCCTGTCAAACTGATGAATGCAGAGTTCACATGGCTACTCATGTGAGTGGTAAAATAAATGAATAAATAAATACATAAACATATAAAACCATTTATAAAAAAGACAAATAAAAACCGACTAAGTCCAAAAAGACATTTACTATTTAGATTCAATTTGTTTTGGTTTATATATGTTTGCTGCAAAAATGCCCCACGCATATGTGCAATTTAGGTCTTTAACACAAATTTTCTGTCTTTGCACATCCACATTAATTATTGTTTTTATATAATAATAGGTCACGTGCCTGCATGTTATGTGAAACATGTCACTTGTAATGACAGACAGTTATCGTGTGTTTTTAGTCTCAGCTCTGTGCATGTTTTGGCTCGTTGTTTTAGTTATGTGCTTAAAAACTTCACAGTTTAGATCTCCCTTGTTGCTCTCAGGCTTTTAAAAATTTAAGTACATTTTAAGCACTTTTCAAGCACTTCAAAAAGGAACCTAATCAAAAAATTCCCCGAGTCTCAAAGTCTTTATCATCACATCTAAATTGCCACTATAAATACAAATATGACACGTTTATAGAGTTTAGAAAGAAAATACTCTAAGCAATCATTTTGTTAATTTCACCAGCTGTTCATATACACTTTATGTTCTATCTTGATTATTTAATGCTGGCCTATTTGAACTCCAATAAATAACAAAACATATAATTACAGAATTGTCTCTAAATAAATATTTAATAGTGAAATAATCATTATATAGAAGAATTAAACATTTTTTAAAGGTTATTTTGAAATTCAAGCATACACCCTGAAAACTAAACAGCTGAGTCTAGGTATACACCAGAGTGTAGACTTTTAGACTTTTTGTGCTAACACTGTTTCATCAGCATTGTTTCTGGTAGCAGCAGCAGCAGCTTTTATTTAGCTTTTTAGCAAAATAGTTTTAATTCGCACTAATTATGCTACCTGCCGAGAAACATACGGCGAGCACAGTTAACAAAAGCCAAAAATCAGTTAGTTAGGGTTTAAATCTGTGTATTTAACAATCTGAAATCAACAGTGACCAAAAAAAACATACAAAATAATATAAATATTTTGTTCAACACTATTTTAGGCTCAGCTCACAGTTTAGTTTCACTTATCTTAATCTCCGTACACGACTGCAACATCGGTTGATCTCATTTCTACTATAAAGGCAAATTTATTAGCAGTGAATTCCCTCATTTTCACATTGCTACTTTTATCTTGGCTCTGACGTTGAAAATCACCAGGGAGGACACATTAAAAACTGAGATTGAAGAAGGAAACGGATGTGAAGAGGAGGGAGGAGCGCATATCAAGCCCCAATTCAGAAGCCAGGATTTATGTTGTCAACCATCCCAGCCTCATGCCTCAGCTACAAAATTTTATCAGTTAAGCTAAGAGAGAAACATGTTTTTTTTTGCATATTTCCTAGTAGTGACTTGCACCGGCACATACCCTGTGATAGCAGGCAGTTTCTGTGGAAAAGTCAAACAGGTTGGCAGGTCTGTCGTGAATGAATCCTGTATTATGTAAAGCCTTAAAAAACACAGCGATATAAACGATGGTAGCCTCAAGAAAAGACATTAAGAGTATCTCTGACATTATATGCTAATATCTATGAAAAATTTAAAAGGTACAGAGGGAAAGAATTGGATTGCTTGCAACTGGACTTCCCCCATATAATGAGAGAAAATACTGGGAAGAAATGACAGCATGCACAAGTGGAATTAAAATGATTTTCTGCTGGACAATGGAGACACTGTTCCTCGAACACATGACAGCATGATTGAGGAAAGCTATTACTTCACAGTGAAATCTATTACTTCCTCTATTTAAACAAAACATGAAAGTTGCATCGGATTTTAAAAAGTTTACTGCTTTTATTTTGAATTCAAAATAACCGAGACTGATATTTTTTTCATGTGAGGCCTGTGAAAGGTCATCGTGAACATGGAGAGAGGTTAAACACAGTGGAGAGAGGAGAGGAGAAGGCAAAGAGCAGAGGAGGAAGAGAGATAATGAGCGGTTAAAAAAGTTAACAAAGATAACAGAATTGCAAAGACGGGCTAGAAAAGACAGAGACATAAGATAGAAAGTGGGGGAGACAGGAAGAGGGGAGAGTGTTTCAGGCAGCCAATATTTTTTAAACAGCTTTGCTTCCACTCAACTGGGCATCAAGGCCATTATCCCGGGGTTAATCCCCAATCCGACGGAGCTGGCAGCCTTCCGGGACAAGCCAGGGTGGCCGCCCATCAACAAGGCAGGCACGACAAAAATAACACACACATACTCACACATGTGCGCATAACAAACATGCAAGTACACAGACGGGCGTGCAAGCTGCAATTAGAAAAAGCAACACAACAAAGCTATCAGCTGTGAAAGGCTCCTTCTTAGCTTTCGCTGTCCTTTATTTTCGGTCGAAAATCAGCTACTGTTCATGCTTGTCTCTCATTTTTATCTCCGTCTCGGACTCTTTATATCTCACTGCACGTGTTCGTGTTGCCAGTTTCCCCTTGTTTCTTTTTATCACACACCCTCCATCTGTCCACCTTTATTTTCTCCACCTTCCCCACCGGCTCTAATCATGCCACATTTTGCACCTCCACCTCGCTCTCCCTTTCTCCGTCCGCTCTCTGTGTCTCTGGCCGGCATCCAAGGAGTCAAGGTGGAGGAAGAGATTGACTCAAAGAAGGATAGCCATGTCATGTGGAGAGGGACCAAAGAGGATCCACAAGGCTTAGGGAGACTTAACGCTACTCGCTTCATCCCCTCCAACCTCGCAGCACTCCAGTCCCCTCCCACACGCGCCACCCAAAAAAACAATACCTGAGCCCATCACATCTACACCTGAAGACCTTCATGCTGCTCATCACGCTTTTTGCACATTCAGTGCACCTGCCAAAATATCTGCCTCCACAAGCCTCCGGTTGTGCTTGTGACACTAATATGCACAGTCCAGCAGATCCAGGCCTTCTCCGCCCTCACACCTGCAGCCACACAGGTGTTAAGCCTTGAATGATCTTATGGCAATCCAGCTATAGTGAGGATATATCAGGATCATCCGAGAACGACTGGAAAAGAGGTGTAACTTTAAGACGTTGATGTTGATGTGCCAGCTTCACCTCAAGTTCCTCCAATGACCCACAAAGTGTCAGCGACGCTCGCTGACAAATCAAGAGCTACAAAAAAAGAGAGAGAGAAATGCCCTATCACCATATTACTTATCTCTCTGTTTGTCTTTTTTTTGTCTCTCTCTTTTGCACTCATGCATGTGTGCTTGTACTGGATGTGTGTGTAGTTTCTGGGCTATCTTTCTCTCTAGGCCCCTAAGCTTGCTATGTCTCCCATGGTAACTCCCTGACTGACGACCCGGGGCTTAGCCTAAATTCTCTCTCTATTAAAAGCTGTGAAATGCAAATAATGAAACATCTCATTACCACTGTCGGAGAACCCAAAATGAAAGGAGGGGGAGAGCAGGAGGGAGGAGCGGAGAGGGGCGGATAAGGAGGACTGGAAGACAACGAAGCAGCAGGAGAAAGAGGGCTACACGGAAAGGGGAGGGAGGCAGAGGAGGGGAAGGTGAGAGGACAGGGAGAAACAGGGAGAGAGAGAGAGATGGAAATGAAGGAGTGAAACAAGAGGAGGAAAGGATGGGAGAAGAAAAGGGAAGGGAGGATGTGATAGGCGGTGAGGGGGGAGAAGAGGAGGGGAGAGGTGAGGTGAGGGGGGACAGGAACAGATAGCCTCACAGTAAGCCTTTTGTTTGCTATGCGTTGCCGTTATCATAAAGGGTGCCCTGGATTGGCCACCTTTGCAAACTGGGGTGGAGCCCTGATGAGCTGAGCTGCGAGTCAGGAGGCGACTTTCAAACGTTTGACGTCCAACACTGGAATCATCATACTGATTTTTAATTGTAGCTGTAGTGCAATCACAAGTAATGTTTAAGCAATGTACATGCATTTAAAAAGATTATGGGACAAATTATGTATAGTAGTGTACCAACTGACAATTTTATAGAGAATTATTGGTCACTTTTTATCTTTACAGCTTTATCATTAATCACATCTGAACCTCACAAAACCAGATGCATGATGTACTTTCCCATCTCACACAGATGTGAGTATAATTCTGTGGCAGGAAAGTACTACTCTTTTGACAAACCTATCTGTGTGGTACAGGGAAGTGAAATCACCTACAGGAAGTGCCTGTATTAGGTTGTGTGGGTAGGAGGGGATTGGTGGGGGTAGAGGTCAGAGTCATGTGAAGATAACCACATCACCTTGTTTGGCGTCCTGGTGCGAAAACCGGTTTCATCACTGTAACTCGTGCTGATGTGTAAACCCTTGATATCATATGGGAACTCACAGGAGGCGGGGCTGTAAGGTGTGTCATTTTCTGACAGAAGGATTAGTTCCTGACTTCTGGGAATTTTGCACATTGTGTAAGGGTTTTTTTGAAGGTCACAGATGCAATTTTTCTTTCCCTGGCCGCCAATATTGTGTGAAAAACTTAGACGTCTTACTTGTTCTTTTTTTTAAAAAAAAAATGTATGTACCAATTTCCTTTTCAAAAAGCAAACACGAGCGGTCAGACGATCACATGACCTGCAGGAAACCCTGAATTTCACAGTAATGTTTGGATACTTTTGGATAGCGACTTTTTAGTTTTATTTTTGGTCTTGAACTATTCAAACACACAAATATGAGGAAACCCAACAAAAGTATGCAGGCACCCTGAATCTACACCCAGCCAGTGAACCAGAACAATCTGCTGAGTGAATTTTTTTCTTTTTCTGCTCTGGCAGAAGAGCGTGGACCCCCTCTCATTCAGACAGATTTCCACCCAACATGACCTGTGTCAGGCCATTCACAACTGTTTATGTGATATGAAGCCAATTTGACATGATCACTGACAAAGGAGCGATAACAGCTGGGAGTGAAATATTCTGTTGCTGCATTGCCTATTTCCCTTTTCAGTTTCTTTCAAAAATACACACATAAAAAAAGGACAAAACTGTTTTGATGTAATTTAAGAAAGTTTTTGACCAGGCTGCCATTTTTTTTTTTACTGCATGTGTCGCTCAGTGATTCTTCAAACATTCCACAGCTCTGATTGGTTGCAGGTCTATTCAAGTGCATCCAGAGGCATTGTTGAAATCAAAAATGCAGTTCGGTCTGGAATGCCAGGCTCCATTACATCGATCTGTGATTATGATGTGAACATTTCATCTCAAACCTACGGGCATTAATGCACTGCTATATCAGGCTGCACTTTCTAGGGAAAGGATTTCCATGTCATTTTAGTGGCTGTCTGCAGAGATGTATGACAATAGAGTCTGTCTCACAGTCAGTGTTACAAGTCATTCCAAAGGTGTTTGATGCGGTTGAGTTCAAGGCTCTGTGAAGGCCGAAACACAGAAATGATTTTTTTTGTCATTCTGAAACATAAAAGTATCATCTTAATATTTCAACTGCAAAAACTGGAGGCACGGTCTTGTCAAAAATATCAAAGTAGGTTGAAGATGTACCATTACTGGAATTAAACTGGGTAACAGCCTCAGATAAATTAGTCAACTTGTCTACATACTTTTGGCCTTATAGCAAGCTCATGTTCTTCACGTTCACACAGCAGCTCTGTGATGACCCACCTATAGTTTCTCCCAAAAATTACAGGATCATCTGACTTCTCATGTATTTACACTGAGACACGCCAAAAAATAAGGAAAAAAAAGAATTTTCTTTTCATCCTACAAGATGAATTTTATATCCCTTTGCCTCTTGTCCTCCAGTTTCACTCCTTTTTTTGCCATTTGGCGAAAATCTCAATTCTGTTTTTGAAAAGCACTTTAGCTTGTTGCTAAAGTGATGATGACAATATAAAACTATGAAGTGGCTCAAAAAACTCACTTTTAACGCCCATCCAGATATCTCTCTCTGCCAGCGAGCCACTCAGAACGGGTGTGAGTGTGTGTGCCTGTGTGTGTGTGTGTGTGTGTGTGTGTGTGTGTGTGTGTGTGTGTGTATCCAGACCCTACCATAGGTCTTAACACAAAACCTGTCACAGCAAGAAAGCAACCTGTCACGACTCAGCTAGACACGACTGTACATGACTGTACGGCACAGAACACAGGCAGCCTGTTCCCGAGCTGTTAAAGCAGTCGCTGCCGCCACCAGCCACTGAGGTCTCAGACAAGAACACACACATCCATAGAGCAAGCGAACAGTATGGAGGAAATTAAAGGAAGTGTTACCAAGGAGGAAGAAAATGTAAAAAAAAAAAAAAGAAGAGCATATGGCACAGCGATATTCATCCTAAAGGAACAAACGCCCAAGGACTGAACGCTAATTGTTGTTTGTTAAAAATGTGTGGTTTTTTGAGCACACAAGTGAATGACTGAATGGCGGTGACTCACTGCTGGTGGCCAGTCGCTATCTGGTGCCGAGGCGGGTGTCCAGAGAGTGTGTTTGTGTGCAAGGCTAACTTGGTGTGACTGTCACTCTGTCAGACAGCAAACAGAGGCATCTTTCTCAAATCCACACTGGGCCGCGGCTTACAATGAGCTCATGCAAAGACGGGAGCAAAAAAGCCGCAGCTTAAGTGTGTACTCACAAGGACAACAGGCACACCCTCCATCCCCCTGAGCAAATATTAAAAGAGACTTCACTCCCAGCTAATCTAATTCACAAACACTCCAGAGCACACGCAAACAAGGAAAACACATAATTTTTACTTTATTAACTTAACCCTCAACATGCAACATTCACTAATAACTCACCAGCATTCCAACAGTCTTTCATACAACTGAGCAGCAGAGTGATTTACATATAGATAGAGAAAGTGTTTATAAAAACACATTTGTATATAATAGCCTGAGGCTGCGTTGTCACTCATCAAGCTGATCAAAAAGCAAGCTACTATACAACACTGATGAATCTCGGAGCGCTTTTGCGAATCTGTCCTTCAACAGTGGAAAAAAAAAGGAGGTGAGATAAAGGGAGAGAAATCAAGGGGAGAGGAGAGGAGCATCTAAATATAGAGAGACTAACATTTTGGAGTCAGAAAAGAGACAGTGAAGGGTAAGAAAGAGGGAGGGAGACGCCAGATGCAAGAAGAGTGAAGAGTGATGGGGGGGGGAAATAAGAAAGGAATAGAGATGGAAGAAATGCAAGGCTGAGGGATGAAAAGAGGAATAGGAGATAGAAGGAGCGTCAGTGCAGCTCCAGATCGATCGTTGCAGAGCCTCGGTGGGTTTCTCATCCACCGTAGGGTCTGCTTAGTGGGCTACAGGAGAACTGGACATGGAGGACACTCAATTTTGTCTGCGAGACATCAGAGTTCAATACGCGGCACAGTGTATCAGCACAGACGTTCATCAATACGCAGCATCGATACTGAGGGTCTGCCCCTTCAGTGATCTTCTCAACTGTTTCAACACAGACTGGCTGCGGTGCCTCTGCTGAGTAAAATTCTCATAGTAATCAGCGAAGATGCAAAATCATTGAGGTTCTTTGTCTTCCCTGTTTCTGCGCCGTGTGGCGATCGGAATCACAGCAAATTACTGCTTTGACAAAAAAAAAAAAAAAAGACACCAGATTTCAAATTGAGTTTTTGTGTGAAGTTTCTCTCACTTAAAGCAGGTGACTTTTTTAAGGAGTTCTGCGCAGACAGTGATGCTGCTTGAGGCCATCATGTCCACTGTGATTGACAAAGAGTGAGGTCGGACCAGACAAATGCCTCACCTGGATCCTCATGTCAGTCCTGTCCTCTCCTCCTCTGTCATCCGTTTTTTTTCTCAACCTCCTTATCTGTCCGTCTTTTGACTCAAAGCGCGTTTTACTTCCAACGCGGTTTGACGTTTGACTGTCACCTGTTGACTAACATGGACGGCTGCCATGGCTCGCAGGCTTTTGGGAACTATTGAGGCTTTTTTTTTTGTTTTGTTTTTTTCTCCCCCTCTTCTTCTCAACAGCGATGGAAAGAACTGCAGATTCATGCACAGAAGTGTCACAGCCAGACATAAGAGACACAAAGAGAGAGGAAGAGACAAAAGGACCACTGTGTAAACTCTCATGGTCGCGCTCGCCATCGCTAAGGACAACACCCACCTTGGAAAACCTAATTTTGAACAAGTTACACACACATTCCCACATTGTGAGGCAGTGCCAGTATCAGGTGTCCGTCCAAACCACCAACCACCAATCAACCACCACCCCCTTTTTCATGACACGCCAGCGCACACACCAAAACAACCAAGAGGGGAGGGGGGGGGAGTGAGATGGAAGACAGGAGCGAGGGGAGGGAGGGAGGGAGGGATAGGAGGGATAGGTGCGGGGGTGAGAAAGTGTGAGAGTAAAAAGAAGAGGGCAAGAGAAAGAGCCAGCCAGAGACAAAAGCAGAGAGAGAATGACAATGAGAGAAAAGAGGAAGAGCTGGGGGAAAAAAAGAAAATAGAGAGGACTAGATGAGGTACTGCCAGCTTAGTGTGCACATTCACAGAGCAGGAGGAGAACAAAAAAAACACACCAACAATGAGACTTCCATGTAAATGCACAGTTTGGTTTGTGTGAGTGTGTCTGTGTGTGTGTGCATGTCTCGCATGCATTTTTGCTCAACCGGTAAGGGGAGTTTGCCCCTCGCCACTGAAAAGGGGATGTGAACCTTCTCACTTCTGTTCCTACTTGGATTGGCTTCAACTCTATGGTTCATAAAGGGAATTACAGTGACACAGGAGAGCTCATAAAATGTCCAGCGACAATGGCAGAACTCCACTTTAGTCATCGATTTGTAAAGTTCCCATAATAATACACCAAGGATCTGTGTTTTTTTTTCATTTTTTTTTTCAGTGCTGAAACACCCTTTATAAATCAAAATAATCCAACTTCTCCTTTGAGACGTCACCTTCTAACCTGAAGAGACAAGTTATTCTAACTTGGACGGCTCACCTTGGCAGCTGAGACCGCATCCGGCCCCAACAAAAAAAAAAAAAATGTTTGTGTTCTCACAGAAAATTTCGATTCTGCTTCCATTGTTGCTGGCTGTTGCATTAAGGGGATGTATAAATGTGAGCCAGGGTCAGGGGGAAGGATAAAAATGAGAAAGAGAACAGGGAGAGGGTAAAAATGAGAAAGGGAGTAGCGGAAGGGTAAAAATGAGAAATGGAGTAGGGGAGGCCACAGGAGGCACCTGGCCCACTTACAGCAGAGGAGGGGGTGGTGGAGGAGGAGGAGGAGGAGGAGGAGGAGAGGTAGGAGATTAAGGAGTGGGAGGGAAGAGAGAGGGAGGAGGAGGAGGGAGGGAGGGAGGGAGGAAGAGGCCTGGAGAAAAAGTGAGGGA
>JAQNCA010000002.1:16309111-16341655 GCA_029783725.1 Acanthurus tractus | reverse complement strand
TACCCCCATCCCCTAAAACACCACTACCACTGTACACACACACACGCACACACACACACATTTGCGATTTATACACACTCCTCCCCACACACACACTCACGCGCGCTCTTCAACACATCTCCACTGTCCCTCCACAGACCACAGGCTTATATACGCCCACTCGCGTACACACTGACACAGAAGATCTCGTTCAGAATTCTCCTCTTCTGCAGCATAATGTCTGATCTGGGTACAGTACGAAACGCTGCTATTGTAGGTGTGATATATGGGACAGTGAGACATGGCCCTTTTTTGTGCTTTGTTTCTGTGGTTTTATTGTTTTATTCATCTCATTCACTCACACACACACACTCATAAAAAAAACACCATTTTATCTACTCTGATAAAGTGGAATGTTGGAAAAGCGTACTGACATCCTTCAGCGGTGACTCAGCTGTTGCTTAGCAGATACAGCATCTTTAGGATATCTTTCAGTGAGATGCACACGTTTGATGATATGATGAGAAACTGGCGTCGGGAGGAATGTCATAAACATATCGCGGGCGAAAACCTACCTGCGTAACAACGATAGTTCAAGCAAAAACATGCCTACGAACACTTGTGTTAACTTATCTTTATAATGAGCTTGTGTGGGGTCAAGCGTGAAGCACGAGAGAGAGAGAGAGAGGGAGATGGTTGTCAGGGCACAGAGAGGTGTGACTACCAAGGAACAGGACAATTGTTGGAGCGAGTGTATGTGTGTGTGTGTGTGTTGATTGGCTAGGGAATAAAGAGAAAGAGGGGAGAGTTGGTGTGTGAGCAGGGTGTTTTCTTGTGCTTGGTGTGTGGTGGTGTAGGCCTGGGGAGGAGGGTGTGGTTAACGGTTATAAGCACTCACAGGAAGTCGTGAGGCAGGGAAAGGGGAAGTGAACCACCCCCACACTGTTCCAAGGCCGCGGCGGCGCTCTCCTCAGGGCTGGAACTAACTGACCTCAGCTCTCAGCTCCCACCACACCTTTTTACCCCCCCCTCTCCACACACACACACACACTCTCACACTCACACTAACACTCAATGATGCAAGGTCATTTGTTCACATAATCAGCAGTTCCTGAAGTAGATGTCAACTATCACGCACCTTTTTGCAGCGGTGGCTAATAACCCATAACAAGTAACGCACATGAGTTATAAACTTTTTTTTTTTTTGTGGAACAAATACGTTTTTATGTTACTTTTTTAAAGCTGTACTCCTGCTTTTACTCAAGCATATATCTGAGATAATATTCTACTTTATAATAATAACAACAATAATAATCTACCTCATGAAAATTGCCAAACACCTCTGTTACAAGTAGCCTGATCCATAAATGCAGGAATTAAATACAGAGGAAGAGCACTTTCAGATGTTAGCATTTTGTTAGCTGCTTAAAATAAACAAAAACACCACCTGTCTTTTGACTACGATGTAATGATGGTGGAGAAAAACTCGGAACAAGAGGCGGCTTCCAGTAACAATCACCATATCTGGCAACACTTTCAATGCCAACATTTAAGCAGACAATCGTTACCATGATGAGGTGTTTGCTGCAGCTTCAAAAAAACAAGAGAATCATATTTTTTTTAAAATTGCTTCTTTAAACTCTGCAAGCATATTGAAGTAAGTTGTACAAACTGCAAGTGAGAATATAGTTAGCTAGCTAACGTTAGCTATGTATATTTTTAATGTGTAATGTTTTTTTGTGTTATTATAATTACTTTAAGTTCTACTTTGGGCATTTAAATAAAAAATTACAAATGATGAATAAAACATAAATTAAACATAAGCATAAAGTAACTTGTACTCACTAAATTATTATTCATGTACTCTTACTTTTGCTTAAATAGGTTTTTTAAAATGGTTATTCTCAATTTTCCTTGATACATTTTAATGGGAATAACTGGTACTTTTATTAGAGTATAGACTGTCAGTGCGCCCACCACTGCCTACAGTATTTGTTACAAATATGCAGAACAGTTAACCCCCACACAATAATAACCTAACAGTGACATAAATGATGATTAAATATTTATATTTAGATCAGCATCTGATTTATTTTTAATGTTTCTAGACATTTGTTTTCATAATGTGGCAAAAGCCAGAAAGTCGCCAAGGTAAGACAATGTATTTTTAAGAACAGGTGTTAAAAATAAAACACGCAAAATTGGAAAGTGCCAAAATTTGCAAAATCAACAGTGTCATGTCTTTAAACCAGTGGTAACTTTACAGAAATAGACGGAAATTTAAGTTCATACACATTCACACGAATGCAGGCACCTTTCCTTTTCTTTTGTGACATGAACCGACCTTAACTTCCTCATTGAGCCGCAGACTGGATGTAGGCCAGCCGCCTTGGCTCACACTTGGCCACCGTGATCTGGCTTTTCAGTCCACGCACATGTTCATTTCACTCATTCATTCCCAGCCAGCTGACCCCAGGCGACGTGGCTCAAACACTCCTGCCCTGGTCGGCTGACTCACAAACACAACGCTGAGGGGCAACAAAGGTTAAAGCCGGGAGAGCTAGCGTGAAAAGGCACACACACACACACACACACACACACACACACACACACATAAATCACACATACACTCAAGATTCTGTACTTTTTTGCAAAAACGTATTTATTCAAATGAAATTTATAATGAATTAAAGTAAAAAGAGTCAAACATGAAGACAAGTGACAAAAATAAACATGTTTCCTTCAGTGTGTCTTAAAATAAAAAAGTAAGTGTTCATCGATGTGACCCTGGTCATTCTGGCTGCACATAATGTTTCCTTGGTGACTGAGTTTAATCTCTCCACAGAGAGCTGGATCCCAATCTGACCCTTAACCTCCATGAATGAAAGGTCACCAGGGTCACACACTCCTCTGGTCCACTTCCTACACAACCATTTTTCTCTGAAAGGGTGTTCGTAAAATCACTTTTCACGGGAAACAGCGAGATTACGTAAATTTATTTTATTTCACAATTTGTTCTGATATGATTACTGCCAACCAGACAACAGATATTGTGACACTGTGTTGAAAAGGAAACAAAAATAGCAAAGATTGCGACACTCTATTGTCCTTTGAAGATCGGCAGGGCTGTGACAGGGTGCACCTGCTGTCTCTTTAGTCCTTTTTCAGAATAAAACACAGAGTTTTTGAGGGGGATTTGCTAATATTAAGATAATACAAAACCTTAAAACCAAAGTGGGCCAATATAACTAATGGTTGACATTTATAGCACACAAGCAAACCAAAAGCACATGTAGTAAAACAACAGTTTACATTCATTTTCAAATTGAGAAGCCACATTTCTAATCTAACCTTTAGAGAAAAATATGTTACAGATGTCAAATTATATCAAGAGGTTAAGTCTATTTAACTGCATGATTTTCTTGTGTCTGTATAAGGGCCAAACACACTCCTGAGGAGTAACATAATCTGGAAAAAGTAGAGTCTTGTCTGGAAACATATGCAGGGGTAGCAAGTGAAAAAACAGACCACGAAACGATCAACAATAATCACCAAATTAAAACCAGGTTTGAAAAGATCTGATTTGATATATCAAACTTCTTCCATTTCATTTTACATTTCGTTTTATACCTGTGATTTTTACATTGAATTAATATCGCTAAAAGGTCAAAATGTAAAACGAAATAGCAATTTTGCTTCCTGAATGGGTTTGCACATCCCACTGTAAAGCTCTCACAAAAATACCTTTTTATCAGTGATTTTTCAAAAATGTCCTTCATGAGGTTGAATGCCAACAGACTCTCCATTATGCTATATTTCCTTCTGAAAGTTATTTTCAAAAAACTTGATGTAAAAAGCAATGAATTTTCCAGACTGAAGAGCTGCGTGATCACAGGAGTCTGGAAGTCTTTTAGATAATTAAAAGAAACTACATCACTCCTACAAATGAACAAGACTGGAGACTCTAAAAAAAAGCTACACTGCATCTGAAAGTGTTATCTCTGCTCCAGTTAATGAGAAAGAAAAGGGTACATTTATTTCCGAGGATGTATCCAAATGCACCGCATTTATTCAATCTTCTTTTATTTTATTTTCATTATTCAGAAAATGTTAAATTCGACTACATTTGTTCTACTAACGGCTACAAATAAATAAATAAATAAATACAAACTGATTTTAATTTTAAGGTTTACAGAAATTTGAACAGTTATTCTTTAATCTAGAATATAATTACAATAAATCTTTTTCAAACCACATCAAACACGATGTGTGCATGGTGGCTACTTATTCAAAATACTTGTAATTGATTTTAAAAAATTTACAGAATTTGTCCAAATATTTAGTGATGAAAACCAGTGTAGTACATCCTGCATTTATAGATTTGCCAGCACATTCGGCACACAGTACGCAAATATCATTATTTGCATACTTAATGATATTTAAATGTACAAATGCTTTTCTTGTCCTACACCTTGTTAGTTCTTGATGATGTGTTATTAACCAGTTGCTCAAGCCTTGAATAATATTTCGTATCAGAAACAGAAAAGGTTTTCCACATGCCTTATAGAAACAGGGAATTTTCTCACATGGGATCAACCAACAGTCTTAGTGTTGATGCGTACATTGCCACTAAAAACAGCACTTTATCTCAGTGTTCTGAGAAAAATAGGCTTTAGCTCTGGCAGTCAGTAGTTGCATTATAAAGGCAGATTGAGAGGGAACCTTTAACGAGCCTGTTTTATGTTATTTTCCGAGATGAAGTAGCCAGTTTTGAAGATGTTAAAACAGAATCATTTATGGTTAATTCAGATAATCAAGGTTTGAGGTTTAAATCAAAACGATTAAAGTGTTTCCCACAAGCAGCCGCTGCTCTCTGGTAAGTGTGTACATTGCTCCCTCTACTGGTAAAAGGGTTATGTTGGAGGAAATTGTTGCTCCTATCTCATCATTAATACAGCAGACTATGTGTAAGGAGAAGAGACCCCATCAAAGGTAATTTATTTATAACATTCCCTATTATAAAATGAGTAATAAGGCTTTTTCCCATTGTACAATATTTTATTTGATTTAACACAAAGATTAGCCAGATATGATCAGATACGAGGTTTGGACAATAAATCAGACAAATTTTAGCCATGACAGAATATTTTCATAAGTTACACATTTGATGAAATCCAAGAAAAAGAGACTCTGGTTGTCAGATGAGCAAATTTTTCATAACTCCGCTTTCTTAATGACAAAATTTATCCAGCACAGTCTCGACAGGTTTGGGGGCTTTTTGATGCCTCTCCTAATAATCTGCTGAGGTGAGTTAGCGTTTCATGGGCTGACGAACCTGAGATTGAGCCTAAAAATCACCATTCTCAGGTTGGACAGTCCTAGAAAGAACCACTCAAGAATTAAAGCAGGACTTGGTGTACTTTTCAGGCTTCTCAGTGAACCTCAGAACACAGCGGCCGCGTCGACCACAGCCCCTACTTTGTCCAAAAAATAAATAAAACAAAATAAATAAATAAAAATCACTTGATAAATTAGAGAAAAAAATGATAATTCAGAATAATCCTAGATCAGGTGTGTTTGCACATTGGCAAATGTGCATCTTGCGGGTGATATCCCGACAGGTGTCAGCGTGTTCTGCAAAATAAAAATGTTCAAATGCACAAAGGTCTTATTTAGGGCCATATGGAAAACTGTTGGTCACACTGAATTGGCCGCCAACAATACTTATTATTGAAAAGCTGTTTTTTTATGGTTACAACATCTATTGTTTCTGTAAAGTTAATAAACAAATAAAAATCTAGATTTAGCATTCATAAACAAATATATTAATTTGAATTATGTGCTGCGTAAATGTAATATAATGCTGCATGCCTACAGGTTTTATGGTTTTGGCGCCAGAAACAACATCTATCCAGTGAGAATAAAACTGAGAAAAAATACTTAAAAAATATAGCCAACTACTTTGAAATACTGATTGAGGTTTCCAACTTATTTAAAAAGTTACTCAGATATTCAGTATATTGACTATAAGAGGTTGCAGATGCTGCTCCCTTTGCAGAATTTAAAACGGAGGCTTTAACTTAGTGATATACACTCCAAAAGCCACAATTTAAGGCATTTCCTAAAATATCTGGCTCATATTATTACACATTTTTCTCATTCAGAAAAACTCGCAGCACATTATGGGAAGAGTGACACCACGTTTGACTCTGTGTTGTTAGCTAACCTGCGCTAAGACCACTGACAGAGCAATGAAACTCAGCCAACAGGGCCTAATGCACAAACCGCATCCCATACTAAAAACATCTGAATCACCCTGGCCTGACTTTATGAGGACGGTCCAGTCTCTTAGAAATGTTACTGTCATGATAAACTATGCAGATGGAGAGCGTATGACAAGTAGAGAGAGTGAGAGTGAAAGGAGAAGGAGGGAGAGAAAGGAAAAGACAATACTCTGCCCTCTTCAACCGACTAATCCAAACCCTCTTTGCATGATTCAGAAATACTTCACTGTCTGAATAATTCATCCTTAACTATCTGCATTAAGCCACTGTATTGTATTGGCCTACTCACACCATCACTTCACATTTACAATCCAGACACACTTTCTGCCTGATGGCACATTAACCCGACAAATAACAACAATAAATTGATAAATACATAGTTATCCTCCATGTTTCCTCCCCCCCTCATCTTACAACAATCATCACAATAATGGAGACTTGTGGAAAGTTAGAGAAAGTTTCCCTCTCTTAAAGAGCTTTGAAAGTAGTCTCTTCTGCATACTTCTTACCCACATGGCAGACCCTCAGACTCCTCAGACCCAGTCGAGGCAGACAGGGAAGCAGTCTTCATCATGTAAAAGTCGAGACCCAAATGAAGACACACAGGAAGAGAACAGAGCAACCTGGAGCAGAGCAAGTGAGATGAGGATGAGCAAGAAACCCAGGTCGCTGTGCTAAAAAAGGCCACTCCTGCTGTCTTTACTAAGCTGTGACCTCGTCATGCTCTCTACTACCAATGAGGATGCAACTCACAGACACACACAGACACACCACCTTCCTGTTTGTCAGGGCTGGTGGTAAACTTTCCACTGACATATCCATTCATTCAGTGAGCAGTCGTTCATATTTATTAATAGTTATGTTTTTTTTTTACATGCATTTTGTCATAAAAAACACAGCAAAACAAAACACATATGTAATGTATTAAAATAAATTAACTAAATTTAAAAAAATGCAACCACACAATAGAAGAAAGACATCTTTGGTGTGTGTGTGTGTGTATGTGTATGTGTGGGTGTTTGTGCAGAGCGAATAATAGAAAAAGTTGTGGTTTACAAAATAATAGCAGGAAGATTGTCTAATTTATTGAAAATTTAAGACCTAACAAATTACATTGAACTCATATTTTAATCAAAAGCCAAACAATAATAATAAAAATGAAATCTTCCGAATCTGACATTTGCATTTTGAATAGCAGATAAACTAGAGAGAGAATAAAAATGCTGCCTCTGAGCTTCCTGATATTCTTAGCTCTCGCACGTCTTTTGCCTGTCCTTCTCACACCTCACTCAGAAAAAAAAAAAAAGATACCTCTTGTGGGTCAATATCTGCCTAATAGGCTGCCGGTTTGTAATTGTCCATCAGCCTCATCAAATGAGTGTCAATCACACTTTACCGTAGCTGGCGTCTTGACAGCTGTCAGCGTGATAATTATGGAAAGTGATGGAAGAAATCAAGGTTGCTTTCCATGAGAAGAGGACAACCACAATATCCTTCCTGTTCATATTCAGAGTGGTGGTAATGTCTTTCTGTTTCAAACTGTTTGATTAAAAAAAAGATGCAGGTCATTTTGAACACGATGTTAAGTTTGCTCTCTGTGCTTTATGTGTGTTTTAATAACACTGCCTGGAAAATATTGTCAGTCATGTCAAAGAAATGACCTGTGGGGTGAACTTGCAAAGCACTAGATAACACGGAGTAGTAATGACTGTAGCAATGAACAGAGAGAGTTTAAAACCTTTATTGCACTTTTATGAAATATTTTTTTTAAAAAACATGCAGCAAAAGTTGTAAAACCAAAACAGCACGCAGTCAAAAACTGAGGCTGCAAACACAATAGATGGATTTTCAATACAGAATGACTCAGTTGTACTCAGTCAGCAAAGCACATACTGTACAGTAGAAAGCGACTGAATGGAAAAAGTAATAATGAGCCAGCAGAAGTAACAGTTGGTTACTTGAATCAAATGTGACGGCAACCTTATGCACAGTTTTCAACATGTCTCGTGTTTTTTCCCCTTCACATTGTAGAAATGTAAATAAAAATAGACAGATTTTTATTTTTTTTAAAACAAATTATCCACTGAATTCTGTATCATAATCAAATGTTAACTTTTGGATGCAAACATAATAGCAATGCTACTCGACAGAGAACAATATGATATCAAAATGAAGATCCTATGTGACACTTCTGATGTCTCACTGTTTCCTTTCAGACAAACGTGGCTGAATAGGGTGGAGCACGACCCGAACATCTGGCAAACTGTCAACATTTCTTTTTTTTTATACAAAGATCAAGGCAAAATTAAACAGGCACCAACTTTACCAAACTGATCTCACTTTGTTTCAGCACTGATATAAAAAGACAGGCACTGACTAGAATTGACCAGTTTTTGTGGATGTTCTGAGTTGATATGCAGCAGCTCTTTATTCAAATAAAACAAAAAAAATCCTGTCTTCTGTATGTACAACAGAGACCTTCATCAGAACGTGTGAGACTTAAATAAACACTCAATCTTTGTTTTAAAAAAAAAGCAGATGACCTATTTTCACTGCAGCAAAGAGAGCAAAATGTAGCATTTGCCTTACGGGTCCAGTCTATCCATATACAAATATGTAAATGAAGGACATGCTGCATAAATATACACAACAAGTGCACACTTTTAGCTCGAGAATAAAAAAAAAAAAAAAAGGTTTTTAACACTAGTTTCAACTGGTTAGGTCAGCATCCACAGAGAAGGAAAAGGGTGAACCAGAGAGCTAAAAAAAAAAGACAGATACACCTACACATTTTCCGATTGAATGGTCCTTCAGAAAGTGCTCATGGCGATAGAAGTTGAGCAACAAGGGTTCATGTTCTGATTTAACTTCTGAAAAAGTTGTAAAGAAGGTATGTGGTTGAAAAAAAATCTGTAAAATTTGGATGTTATTAAATTCTTGTACTGCACGTGTAAATTCACATTCAGCTGTGTCGTCAACAGTTCACGGTTTAAGGCTTGATCTTTCTTTTTAAAACAAACATGCCTGCAGATTTCAAAGCAGAGATTGTCACAATTTATCACTACGATAAGACAGTTGGACTTACAGTAGTAACTTACTGTACATACA
The DNA here is from genome assembly GCA_029783725.1 of Acanthurus tractus. Classification (NCBI taxonomy): domain Eukaryota; kingdom Metazoa; phylum Chordata; class Actinopteri; order Acanthuriformes; family Acanthuridae; genus Acanthurus; species Acanthurus tractus. Next base: position 16,332,284 of record JAQNCA010000002.1, on the reverse strand, counting down.
AAAATATTTTATATCTTATAACACAACTTTTCACAACAACATTTATATAACATAAAATTATATAATTTAAAATCTCAACAAGGTGACTGTACATGAATGGTTGTCCTGTTGTCACTTCATTCTTCAGGGCACCTCGTTTGACCCTCAGGGAAGCAACAGAGGCAAAGTATCCTCATATTGTCCTCATATTGTTGTCCGAGGGGCACTGCCCTGACTCTCCAATGAGTAAGTGCACTCTATATAAAATCATTATAATCAATAAAACATTAATTTAATCAGTAACTAGGCTCATCCATCTCTTCGTCGCTCCAGTCAGGGGGCGCGTCCGTTCCAAAGTATCTGTCCCCAAAGTTTCCTGCAACCACACAAAAATTAAATAAATAAACAAACATGAAGCAACATCAGTTAAAAGTGAAAAAAATAATAGATGACATCGTGCCTGGTTAAGCACTTTATGAAGAAAACATAAAAATAGAGTGATATGAATACAATGACTGACTCACTTACTTATTTCAATTACTCACCTATGCCAGGTATGATGTGGAAAACATCATTGACCTTCTTGTCAACTGCTGTGGTGATGATTTTGACTTGTGGGAATGCGTAGGCCACTGAATGGACTCCCATCTCTGCCATCAGTAGAGACACCAACAGGATCTTGTCCTCCTGAACGTCATGGTCCTAAAAATGGAAGCAGCCAGATAAACTTAGGCTACATCAAGAAAGCAGTTTTTGAAAGCAACAGAGACTTTTGAACAAGCAGGTGCACCCACCAGCAGGACCCGAACAGCCATCATGGCAGCGGCTCCAGTGGACACGGTGCAGTCCATCAGAATCACATGGTCTTCACCGATGTCCTTTGGTAGACGCAGGTAGTGAAGCTAAAAATGTTAAGAGACAGGATGTGGGTTAATGCCAAAATGCTACATATGTGATGAGTCCCATCCTGCAACTGAAACCAAGGTGACGTTATGAGGAAATTTTCTAAAGAGTAAGAGAGCAAAGAGTCTGGTGAAACAACAGGGTCGTGCTAAAAACCACAGGAAACTCATTGTGAGACATTTCAGTAAAGAACAAGTTCATCTGTAAATAAGCACACATTTGAAAATAAGCATGTTTGTTTAGATACTTAAGCTGTTAGTGGATCAACTTTGTCCATCTTTTTGCTAGATTTCAATAAAGGCTTTACAGAAATTCTATAACTCATTGGCCACAACTTAAGTCTGCACCTCAGGCTCTCCTGTGTCCTGGTTGGTCTGGATGAGGATCTTTCCGATGCGGACATCTTTGCAGACGGCCCTCAGTGCTGGCTCCATGGTCTCCCCAGCTCGCAGGATGGACACACCTGTGATCTGAAGAAAAAACCAAAGGCAGGGGGAAAAAATTAAACGGAGGTTAATTGCATCAGTTTACGTAGAGACAAAACTCTTCGAAATGGTCTTTAAAACAAAAAAAAAAGAGTTAAGAAGATGGCAGGAAGTAAATGGAGTTCACTCACCCTCTTCCCGTGAAAAGTTCTGCCTTCATAATCCTCTCCCTGGGGGGTCTGAACTATGTGGACCTGAGATAACATTAGAAATCATTACAGTGTGAGTACAGTGTTGATTGCTACAGAGTGCTGTAGAAGTCTGGAAAATAGCTTGTGACCAGCTAATGTGAATCTCTAACTCTCAGTCACGTGTGTGTCTGCATAAAGCCAAACAGATTCTTATGGTTGAGGTATGAAAGCTTTCCATTGTGGTGACTCGATAAGTTTCCATGCTCATGTGTACATCTGTCTAATTCTCCTTTCGCAAATAGAGCACTCATTTTTTTTTTCCATCAAACCTTTTTCTTTTAATACTCTTCACAATTCAAGGGCACATAATGTACCGTGTCTAACTCTGATATACATCTTGTCGGCTTTTGTATATCCATCTGCAATCTCATGCTTTCTTTCTCCTGCATGTCTCCATCTATGCCCAGCTATCTAATGGTTCAGAGTCAATGCCCTACTTAATAAAAAGGATTACAGAACCTTTGTGCAGTGCTACAAATTAATTAACAATGTATGTCAGTGTTGGTACCTGTGAGGGGAGGAAGGAGAGCGCTCGCTCGATCAACAGACGCATCAACCTCTTGGAGTAGAAGATGAACTCATCGCGGCTGGTTTCCTTGTTTCTACATGTGGGTGATTAGGGAAAGAATTATGCAAAGGTATTAACAGAGGCAGCTGCTGTACACTGCAGTTTTTTTTTTATAAATAGAAAACAAATGTAGCAGTAAATGTAACACATCAGGTTTCTAAGCCTTTACCTGATGATGGTGTGCATGCCCCTGACCTGGGGTGTGCTCTCCAGAACACTGAGGGTCTGGGGGAGGGGCTGGGCCTGGTGTGCAGAAGCCAGAGCTGCCCTGTAACCACAGCAACAAAAGTAGAGCAGTGGTGGTGCAGGGTGAGACGGGCGGGAAAGAAGGAAGATGGATGGACACGTGAAAACAATACACACATATATACAAGTGCACTTCTCTGCACACATGTGTACAATCTGTACCACGTGCACACTCAGAACAGAAAACCACAAACACACACACATACACACACAAAAAAATACATGCAAAACCCCCAAATACATTACAAATGATTTTTACAGTAGTAAGTTAGTAAAAAGATGATAATGGTAGTGTGCATAGCCACTGTAAAAGAATAACTTGAGAAAAAGCAGATTCACAAAACTGCAAAGCACACAGTGCCAGTGTTGTATTTCATTGGAAAATGCCGACAGCACAGAGACCCTGACGATGGAAAAGAAGTTGGGCAGTATCATGGAAAGGTATAAAAATTGATAATATGTATCTAAATTTAATAGAAAAGTAAATTTGACAGTCACTAAAATAAATGCATGTTTTTTATTTTCCATCACAGGTCTCTACTGCTTTATTATGTAGTTAGCCTGAGTCAGTCCTGAGCTCCATAAAGGAAGAGACACACTGTTACAAATAATACACAGTGATGCAGTCATGTGACACTTAAGTATCAATGATGTCAATGAGGTTCACATTAGCCATATGCAAAGAAAAGAGAAATCATAGCAAATCTGCTCACATATCCCAGCGAAGTTTCCTCTATGGGGAGATTTTTTTGACGAAACAACAACAATCATCACAGATGGGGACACAGAAAGACAAAAAACAAACAAAAAAAAAAACAACAGAAAAAAAACGAAACAAAACAAAAAAACAGATAAGAGGAGGAAAAAATGAGAAGAGACACAACATCAGGTGGATGAAGGGACGATCACACAGTGAAAAGTGTGACAGCTAAGACTTGAAAATGTGAAATGTTTCAGGAATAAGCTTTCAAATAAAGTAACATAAGTTATCTATCAGTGAATATATCATGATTCGCAGAAGATGGGGTGAAACGGGGTAACAGGGCCTGCTTTCAATGATCTTTGCAGACGCTTGGGTAAGGCAGAAAACAATTTTGAACAGGCTATGATATCTACACACGTGCATCTTTTGTGCGTTCGCGTGGGAGGTGTTCAAGCTATCGTGTGGCTGTCACTCTTTCACCATGTAGAGCGGTAAAGGTTGGTATTTCAGCTCACAGGCCCCAGCACATCCTGTGTCTAAAGACAGACACCAAGCTCACTTCCTCTTGCTCTGTCTCAGATAATGTGGCCGACATTCAATGGAAAAAACTCAGTGCTTTGTAGTAGGGTATTGGAAACTTTCTCTGTGGCTGAGGTATATGATAGTCAACAATTGCTTCCTCTCTCTTGCTTTTTGTTGAAGTCACTCTCTCTTTTATTCTTGCTGCCACTGAAAGGAGGGGTCAGTGAATTGACTCTTTGGTGTATTTTTAGACACAGAAGGCAAGGAAGAGTGTGAGTTGTCTTTTCTTTAAAACGTAGAGAGAAGGAAAACCAACATCTTTGCATTAAATGCTGGCTGCATCACACCAAATCAAGTTTTTATCTTGGCTTTAGTTCCAATGTTTACAAAGGATTCTATGCTTTTTTTGTGAGTATTCCATGCCGGTTTGGACTAATTCTTAACAATATTTAGTCCCTGTTTCATATTTTTATGACTGATCACTCATTGGGTATATTCGCTCTATAGATACAACAGTGCCGCCTGGTGGCGAGTCATGCAGCCAGCAGATAAGTGTATGGTAGAGGTTGGCTTTGCTGGCCTCTTTTCCTCTCTCCCAGTAAGAAACTGGAGCAGTTGGGGAACCGGACAGATGGTGGGAAGAGAGTGATAGACAGGATAAATGCCACTCTACCTGACGCTGAGCTCGCGCTGTGAGCCATGGAGGGATTTGGGGTGGAGGGGAAGTGGAGGGGAGAGAGTGAAAGAGCAGTCCATCAGCAGCATGTGTGTTTCTGTGTGTGTGTATGGTGGGGGAAGAGAACAAAGCAAACTGCACTGTGGCACAAAGTGCTCCCCACGAGCTAAAATGGTGACAAGTATTGCATGTTGCACAACAAATCCAGAAGTCAAAATAGCACACTCTGGTTCAGTATTAAATGGTTTATTCTGAGGTAAGCAGGATGAACCATGGAGACAGGATGTCTTTTGGTGTTGTGCAATTAATGGCACATAATTACGGATCAGGATTTAATTGTTCCATTTTAAAATAAACCGACAGGCTGGAGCTGTGAATGTCTCTGGACTCTTAATTAATCATAATAATTTTTTTCTGTTTGTTTTTTTTCAGCAGGTTTCTTATTACTACAGGTATACCATTCGCATGATTCTGTCCTGAATGCTTATTTAAAGAGCCTTATTCTTATATGCTTATATATTCCTTATGCTGTCGTTTTATTGCATTACTGGTATGGTTAAACATTATTACAACTGCAGACTTTTGTGGTGTGTACTTTTATGGTTTCTGCCAATGGTGATTTAAATATATATAAACAACAACTGTCTTTCTTTTGACATGCTCTTATTCAGTACAGTCAACACCAATTCACCATTTTTTTCTTACTACTCTTTCACTTAAATGTTCCGTTTTTGTTCTTGTCATTTATAGCTGTGGGTCTGTTTCTGTGAAGGTACACAGAGAGAAATGCAAAACTGGACTGAATTTTCAGTATGTGTGAAAGTACTGAACAAATAAACCTAATTTTTATTTTTATAGCAGCTGGACTTGTAGGACATTCATAAAATGTGTGCAAGAGAAACTTAAGACAGACCAGTTTTTAGAAAATGTAATTAATTGTCAAAGAAAGAACTATACATTTAAAGAGCATATTTTTTTTGTCTTAAAAGTTAAAATACAATACTCTGGCTTCAGATTCAGACTATTATAGGATGATTATTTAGTATTTATTTTATTATTTATTTATTTATACTTTTTTTGCGGATTTCATACAACAATTAGACACATAAACTAAGAGTAAAGACATAATAGTTGTTATAGATGTTATTTTTCAGGATTATTAAGGGCTATTTAGGACTACAGATAGTAACTGCTTTCACGACACTTAGGTAAACAAAATATTTCAATCACAATTTTTTTGTTCAAACTCTCTAAACAAACCTAGAGCACTCCAGCACAATCATCCTCCTCTTAAATATGTGAAGTGTATTTTCTATCCACTAGAGGGAGTAATGTAGTTAAATTACTGCCAAAAGACTCATGGGTTGGTCAGAACTACACACTGCAAATCATTCCTACAGTGTAATAAAAATCTTTTAAGCTCTAACAGTAAAATATGCAAAGTAAGAGACAAACTAAAATAAAAAAAAACATTTCATATGGACTGGCATGACGCAAAAATTGTGTGAGAGTGTGTATGTGTAAGTGTGTCTGTAAATGCAGGTCTGTAAGCGTGACCTCACTTACCTCTTCCAGCTGACTGTGAACATGCTGCACGATCAAATCAATGGCCACCATGTTGCCACCACCTGATGGGGTGACAAACACAAGAACAACATGACATGGTGTTTATTTAAAAAACATACACTGACTAATCAAGTGTCCAGCAGTGAGATGCAAGAAACTGTGACCAAATCCCAAACACAATACATTTGAGTGTAACAACTGTTATCACTGCACTGATGACTGACTTTATTCCTCCTTCAATTACTTGTATCATAAAAGTCATTCTTAAATATTGAACCTTTATACCTGTAAAAATGTGTTTATTGTATGCACTTACCACGTGGCACCACAATATCGGCCAGACGCATGGTGGGTTCAATGTACTGTTCAAAAGCTGGCTTGACGAATTTGTTGTACTGCTTGATGACACCTTCAAGGTCTCTTCCCCTTTCTGTGATATCCCTCCTCAGCCGCCGCACCAATCGGATGTCAGAATCTGTGTCCACAAAAATCTTCATGTCCAGCAACTGACGGAAAAAACACGACACAGTGGAAAAATTCTAAGCTGGACGAGGAGCTTTATAATGCAAACATTTACATAAAGATGACATGCAAAAAATGAAGAGCTAAAAATAGCTTCTAGATTCTATGTTTAGCTTCTTGTATGTTTGAGGATCAAACTCTTGATGCATAACTTTTCCTATAGTTGCATTATTATTATATATAAATTACATTAAGACTCAAAAAATGGTGTTGAAATGAGGCTGATATGGATAAGGACACTGTTTTACTTCAAAATAAATGGCAAGGAAAAAGAAAGTGTGTGGTGACTTTAATATTTTAATCTAATGTATTCTGTTTATTTTTGTCAGCCAGAAATTCATTACAACATACGTTAAACCTACTTCCGTCCCAAAGTGAGATTTAAGGGTCATGTCTTTGGCATGTCTGTTCTGCTATGTCTTTGCACTTGTCAACATACATGCAGATATAGATAATCTGTACTGAAATTAGCAGCTGATATATCAGTAGCAATCCATTGTTTAGAATGTGTTTACTCTAGAATTTATGTATATTCTTATCCGGGAATTTAAACTTTTAAAAATATTTTTTTTTGCAGGAAAACAGTTGTTGCTGTAAGTGAAAATGTAAACTGAAAAAAGGTCCCTCCTACACACTGTATGCAAAGAAAAAACATGTTTGACCATGAACAAATAAAAATAAACCTGATACCAGCTGAACATGTTAGAGGATGTTAACCTTGACCTACCTGCAATAGCTTTTTATCTGCAAAGGCCATGATTCCCTCAAAGATGATAACACTGGCTCCATATACTGTTTTCTGTGGTGGACATATGTGCACGTTTGGATTACAAAAACATGGACATACAAACAGTACATGCTTACATTTGGTATTTTGAAACAATCGACATCAATCGTCATTATAAATCATAGTTTGATGGACAGCACTGATAAGAGAATGTCCAACTGTAGTTAATGGACACTACAGTATAAAAACAAGTAGACAGAAACCACAATAGTTGGTAAGTAACCATCTGGAATAGCAGATTTACAATGTGACCCTAAACCTCTAGCGAGGGAGATTAAAACCCTCTTAGGTAATCGAGAAACTAAGATTATATTCAGTTACTCTGACATGCTACTCATTAACTTCCAAAGTGCACTGCCATGTGTTTGGATGTGTGCATTCATCCTCACCCACTCCTTCTGTCTGCCATGAGTTGTGAAGTCATACACAGGGATTTTCACGCTCTTGCCCTGCTTGAGCTTGCGCAGGGTGTGTGTCAGCAAATCAAAGTCAAAGGCATCAGGGTGGTCAAAGTTATAGTCGTTACTGGCAGCCAGGGTTTGCTCTTCGGCTGAGAGGACCTGCAGAGCGCAAGAATGTTGGAATAATTTCACAGCAAACTTGTAACAATAATGAGCATGAAGCACAATAAAATGCATTCCTGAGCAAAATATGTTTCCCCTTTATGGTATCTGGTTTTTGATAAGACACACATTAACATATGCATATTGAGAATAAAAAAGACTGATAACACAATCTGACATAAATGCATTTCAATTAAACAAAAGTACACATGGGCATATATTAGTTTGGCACATAATTCACATAAGCCTGTGCAAAAACACTTGAACATTAATCGCTCTTCAACAGCAGTTGTAGTTGGGGGGACCTAAATTTAGGAGAACATCATGTGCCACTGTGACGTCTGTACCAGGTGGTGTGTGTGTTTGCGCCTGTCTGTGTGTGTTTGCGTCTGTGTGTGTTGGGTGTTTGTGTGTTTGTGTGTTTGTGCGCGTGTGCGTGTGTGCATGTGTGCCCTTAAGGTGGTTAAGCTCATAACCCCAGATCTGCTATTTGGAATTTTCAAGCTAGCAACACTTCCTTTTCAAGTAAACTTATTAGAAACTTATTTTGGTAAACAAGTGATAAAGGTTGTGTGGAGATCATGTGTCAGTATGATGTAACCCAAAAAGAAGAACAGGACATATGCATTTAAAGTAGATAATTACTAACAAAAATGTTTTGAATGTGAACCTCAGGAACTGCAGAGTAGCTTCAAGCCCACTGGCCAGAAGTAAATCCCTCCCACTCTGCAAGGTCTCAACGGCTGCTGTCAGACTGTGACAGGATTACATAACCATAGAGTGGGTGGAGGTATAGAGGGGCAAGAATGATGGCTTTTGCTTGATTGCTCTCCACCACTCTCATCTACTCTTCTCTTTTGATTCATCAACCATCTAATGTTTTATCTTTTTCCTCTCTTTTTCTCCAGCCTGTCCTCTTATTCTCACTTTTCCTCTTAAATACAAAGGCAATCCTGTTCTTTCTCATTTGTTTTGTCTTCTTGCACTCAGTCTCAGCCTTCCCCTCCCTTCCTTCAGGCTACTGTTGGGTAAGCAGCCATAAAAGACAGAGATGGCATAATAAAAAAGGGAGTGATTCCTTGGACTCATTGTGAGATTTTATCTAAAACTTTTGAACTGATTAAAAAAATTAAATAAATACAAACATGTAACATACAGGTAACCTGTATTTTAAGTTTTAGGCATCCAGTATTTTCCCAGCACTTGGAAACAGGTGTAATGCTGCATGAAAATAAACACAACATCAATACATAGCACACCTGCTGCACACACATGCATACCTTGTAAAAGGAGTCCATTGATAGTAGTACGACCCATGGAACATCTAAGGCTTCAATTATTTTCCTGGCCACGGTTGTCTTTCCTGAAGCGCTGCCACCACACAGACCTTCGAAGGAACATTGACATAAAGCCATCATGGAATGTTTGCAAACTTGTTTCATGGCAAGTGTAATTACAACATACCTTTTCTTGATGGGAATGTACTAGTGCTAGCTTGACAAGACACCTTGTATTTTGCTTCGAGTAGAATTTGCTTGAGGCAATAATTGGCACGAAGAAAGGCAGGTAAATACAGAGACCAAGACTTTCCTTTATACCAACTACCTTGCACAAAACCCATGCCTAGGAATAATTCTTCTCTGTTGCTAATCTGAGTCAACTTTAGCTCAGATAAAATATAAATTATGACTCTGAATGAGTTTGGCAATACTCATTAGCATAAACACTGTGATCACTAATTTCTGAAAAACACACATCTGTTTCAAAAACATAAATATTCCCATGGACAAAAAGACCTACAAGCTAATAAGTGTAATAGAAGGGTGCTTAGTATTTCAGATTTTGATGTTGGACACAGTTCATGATCTAGTCTAGGACTTTCCAGTAGGCTAGTCTTTTTTCTTTTGGTTTTAAGAACGGACTCTCAAAACAATATCAATATATATGCATACTAATGTACATTACACTACATACATTACATTTACTCTACAATAAATACAGATCAACAGGAAAGAGAAAACATCTGTTTTACATTCTGGCATGCTTCTCTTTTTGTGTCCTACCGATGACAAATGCCTCTTTGGACTGTGTTCCATGTTCGTTGTACCAGGGTGGGCGGCCAGCAGTGTAAATGGTACGTTTGGAGGTGCGTAGGAGAGGAGGCTCAGACTTGCACTGGCTGGTGGTCCTTTTCCTGGGTGAAAGGCCTGTGCTTACCGGAGGGAGAAGCCGGTCCAGTGATCCCTCACCACCTCCACTGTAAGGCAACAAACACAACAGAGCATGCCATGACTTGCCAAATTACTGGTCTTGCAAAGAACTCTGTACATCTTCAATATGACCAATTTCTTGTCCATTGCTTTTACATGAAATCATCATTGATATAAAAAATTATATTTCATCAAGGGATAATTAATAAAACAGTTTTTGGTCTTAGTGACATGGGTGCAAAGTTACCTATGAAAATTAGCATTAAAATGGCAAAAAGGAAAGAACAAGATAGGCACAACAATAAGAGACAAATGTCACCCTAGCATGTGATATACGATTACTTAACAGACACACACAGACAGGCATGACTTTAAAAGTGTAACTGCAGGATTAACTTAAAGTGGCCCTCTTAACAGTAATCAAGATTAAGATAGTGTTGTGTTACCTGCTGTATTGGTGAATGTTTACCTTTTACATATTCAACGAGTATGCTTTGTCCAGTGCATAGATTAACTGCTGCATGTACCAAAGTTCAGTAAACAGTATGTTAACTAGGTGGGAAAATGTTGACTCAACTACAGGACTATAGTTCTGCAATTGGCCGTGCAACTACATCATACATAAATGTTAGTGCTGAAGGTGTAGTTGCTGAAAGCGACCATTGCAGTGATGTGTTACCAAATAGACAAGATAAGCTCCTCATAAACAAATGACAAAAGGCCCATTCAAAACAGATATGAGTGTTGTGGGAGCAAGGTACAGAGTGAATTTGCCACTATTCAAACTATCTGAACAAGCTGGTAAATTACATACTTTGCATAACACAACAACAATGCTGATGACAAAATTCCCACTAACTGAAATTTTTGTAATACCTAGTGCAAGTGTCCTGTGTTTCGAGTTTTTTTTTACGAGAGCATTAACATTCAGTTATGGTTGTGACTAATTAAGATTCAGAGCAGAGAACGACAGTACAAAGAACTGGTCTAACCCATTGCTAAGTACCCCGTCTTGAACTCAATTTCCCCTGTAAAACCAACTGAGCCTTTCTCATTCAAGTATGGTCTGACAGAGTATGAAGCATCTGTGGTTCAGTGTCTATTCAAAACATTATAGCCTGAAAACAAAACTACTTGGACATCATGAATGAAGCAATTGCTTTTAATTTATTTATACAAAGCAGCACAAGAAATGTCATTGCAAAGAATCGTCAAAACAAATGCTATCTTAGTTATTTAACAACACTAGTTTCTTTGAGTGACAAGCCTCACCAGGAAACAGTTGCTAACAACACTTACTTAAGTATCTGAGACATCCACACTTCACCCAATGAGCACTGTAAAAGACCAGACGCCATAACTATATTACACTGTGAACAAGAACTGTCCTGACTGTTTCTCTGTCTGTTTCTTGGTTATTCAGTAGACTCTGTGTCCACATCACTATATGGGCTATATACCTCCCTTGTTGGAGTGTCAACAGGTCAGAGGGGAAGCAAACAAGAGAGGGCAAAGATTTATCTATCGCAACAGGGTCACCTGAGCCTGGATGAAGCCAGGGAGCAAACTAAGACTAAGAACACATGAAGCATGCATATAAGCACTGCACACTCCAGCTGGGTTATCAGTTAAAACCAAACCAGGTTGCCATAAAAGATTAGCCAAGTTGACTATGCTGAATCATACCCTTGCTGACTGGCTGCAGTCACAGTACTTAGTGCTAATAAACATTACATAAACTCTTTAATAAATGCAACTTTGCAAAAAGAAAAGGTTGTCAAGAGGTCATTTTGCAGGGCACCTGAGACCAGACTGCCTGACTCCTAACTAAGGAGTAGACATGGTGACCATCTATGCCCCAGTGATCTGCAGTTGTCAATTACAATAGCAGCATTAAATAAGACAAAAAGGTAATGGCTTACACTACGTTTTCTCTCTCTTGCCCTCCTTAAAAAACTTAATATTTTTGGCTTTGTGGAGGCTTTTTACAAAGATGATTTTGAGCCAACAAAAAAGCAATATTTAGAGTAGGGAGCATGCCTACAACTTCTGTTTAATCTGCTTCAGGGGTGCATGTAAATCAATATAATAGTATTTATAAGAATATTTTTCCAAATTCCTACAGATACACAAGATAATATGGTACATATCTGTAAAACTCAATCTAAACACAACTTAATATTTTACCTGGATATGAAGTACTGTTATGCATTAGCTAAAGCTCTATATATACCTGAAAACGAAACCAACTTCTTTCTCTGTGAGAAATCATTAATTAGTGAGATACTAAAAACACAATACGTTCATAAGATAACAAAATTAAACCAAAAATTGGGATATCAGCACAGGTGCACTTCAGCGTTTACTGACATACCAAGTGACAGATGCAAACTTGCCCAAAGTATTTCTGCAAAAAAACTTCAAACCACAATATTCCACAGAACTAAAGGCTGGAGCAGTCAATCCTTTCTATGCACATTTGGAAGACAGAACACTAAGTTCTCTAATAAGTTTGATAAGCAAAAACACTCAATTGTTCGTAACACCTGAGAACAAAAGAATTAGTTAAATAAAAATTCTAATGCACTTACCTTCCATCAGATCTCAGAGTCCAACAGCCAGATATTCTAGCTCCTGAGTAAGCTGGTAGCGAGTTCATAACTGGAAAAATATATAACGTAGATTTCCACTGTGTGTACTTGGCAAGTTCTGTTTCAAACCAATTTTACTGCCAACAGGTATTCTCAGTATAGATATACATATATATACACTTAGGCACTGTAAAGCACTTAACAGCACTTCTTTCTGGCTAAATCTATCCCGAGAGAGAGAAAGAGAGAGAGGAGGGAGCGAAAGAGAGGGAAAGAGAGAATGATAAGAGTTTGGGCAGTATAGAGGGGTATCAGGTTAGATGAGAAACGAAACTTTAAACATCTGTTTAGCTTTCTGTTTCTCCCATTCAAGAGACGGAGCAATAGACAGAGAAATAAGGCACTGCAGCTTGGTAGAACGCACTCAGTGTGAAACTACAGCACAGCTTTTCCCTCCTCTTTCACTCACTCTTCACTCCTCCCCTCAGTCATCCAGCCAACAAATGTAAGAGGATAACCTACCCTCCAGATTATGTTCATTAGGTGGTATTAATAGCATCAGGTTAGAGCCAGGCCTTCCCACTCCTGGCAAAAACACACATACACACACACGCCACAAGCTTGGGTCATCTGTCTTTGACAGTCAGTGTTGCAATATGTGGCTTGAAGTGAAAGAAGGACCAGAAGAGAGCGACAGAGACACCAGGAGACAAACCAGGGGAAATAAACAACCGCCAAAGAGAAAAGGAATAGACAAACAGGGAGCTATTATTCTTCTCTGATGTTGACGCAACGGACTGAATTTACAACAGAGACGCTTCAGGCTCTGTTTGGGAGGTAAAGAGGAGAAACTGAAAAGGGAGAGAAAGAGAGGAAGGGCAGAGCGAAGGCAATGTGCTTTTCCCCTGCAGGGACTTGCAGTGTCTCTATGTGCCTTACACCAGAGTCTGAAGACGTCAGCACAACAGCAAGCACTCACAGCAAGCATGCACACGTACACGCCCAAGCCCAAGCCGCCCCCACCACACACACATACACACACCCACACACACACACACACACACACACAAAAACACACACACACACACACACACACACACACACACACACACACAGTCATGTTCCCTCCCTAACTTCACTCACAGTGAAGAGTTGGGAATAAACAGCATGATGAAACCCAACACTACCTCTGCTGCTCTGTCAGCTGACACTCTGAGGAACAGCCCTCAGCGATGCACCCATACAACATATAAACACATGCATGCACACACTGCCACGCCTCCCAGGCCACATCAGACAAACAAATGATTATTCTCAGATATCAGATAAGACAGACTAATTGTTTTCCAGTGCAACAGAAACAAAACCAAGGGCTGAGCACACCACAGCGTCAGAACTATATTGCTTAGAGCAGCTACTAAATATGTGATTTGAATCAATATTTTAAGTATTTCAAAATATTTTGAGTTTGGACTAAACAAGACATTATTTCCATTTACTTTCTTGTTAAAATTAAAGCAGAGAGACCCAAGAGAATTCAGCTTTTCTCTAATCTTTAACGTAGGTTTGTAACAGTTTATGTTGCTTTGAACTGCAGTCATAAGACAGCTGCGAGCAAGAAAGCCCCATCGAAAAAAGAAGCCTGAACTGGTTGCTATGCCAAACATTCGGCTATATCTCTATGGCTACAGAGACGCACAGGGGGGAGCTGAAGTAAAACTTAAAAACATTTTAAGTACAGCATATACTGTGGAACAAATTAATTTTCTCTGCATGGCTCATTCAATTTTATAATTTAATCATTTAAGAACGTCAATGATTTAAATGAAAAAAAAAGTCACATGACCAAAACTCCAAATGCTACCCCCAATCTATTTTTGAAATTAGAACAGGGTTATGCAAGCAGCTATATATACATAGTGGACCAAAATAACTAAAAAGAATTGTCCAATTCTTTACCATAACAGGGCAGCTTAATTACATTTCTGCAAAGCTTATACTGCCAAATTTATACACTGAGTCTGTCAGAAAGTTGTTGATCTATCTGGCAATTTTCTGAGCAGTAGTTTTTGTGCTTTTGTGTTGGATTACATTATTCACCTGAAAGTTGTATTGACAATGCCCTACCAATTTCACATTTTTAAAATAAACATTTGCAAGTTTGTGTGTTAACCCCAAACTCCCTGATGAATATCTGAAGACTGCTTTAGATAACTGCCATGCTTGTGATACCGGTTTGATGAGTCCACTGAACAAGAAGAAACCCAGTGGATAGACTGATGCAGTAACACCCTCTCGTGGCTCAATAGGGTACCAAGTTGAAGACTAGTTTTGTGTGGGTGGTTATTGAGAGCTGAAGAACTGGGTCTATATGACGTGATGTACATCATCTGCATCTACGTACATGCAGATGTAGTGTTCATAAAGCTTAAGTAAATGTTTGATAAACAATTGTTACCTGAGAAATTAGTTTTTTTTTGTCGGAAATAAGCTCTTTACTCATGTTACAGTGCCAGCAGGAACGCCATGCCACGCTACTGCCTCATGCTAAATGTTGTCTCTTACTGCTTTATTCAGGCTATTTATTTCTGCCTGGCAAACTATTACATTAGCATATTGAGGGTTATGATTACGTTAAGCGTTTTTAAATTTTCGCACTGTTTCCCTGGTTTTCAAAGGCAGATATTAAGTTGTCAGAACGGAGAAACCTCGTGTAAAATGACAACTGTTGTAACTAACGTTAGGTAAGAGGATGGACAAAACGACGAACTACAAGTAGGCCGAGTTTAGACATCCGTAATAAATTAACTATTAACCTTAACTTCCTGGCTGCCATTACAGTGACATGTTACTTTTGTATAGCTAAGATACAGTGACTGTGCCCACTCAGGCACACGCTGTGACAGGTCGTGTGCCCGTAGAGATGCTTCACCCAACTGGCAGTGAAAATGTTTAGAAACGTCGCCTAAAAACCGTTTTGAGCGATCCAATGTTTCCGGATAACACCCCATATTTTACCTGTTCGCCATAGAAGAAGTTTTTTCTTCGTTCTCCATATTTGAGGGCCTTTCTTCCCTCTTAACGGCAGACATTGATATTCTATTGACAATCAGGTGTCGGGAGAGCGGAGATAGCATTGAGGCATCATGGGAGCTGTAGGCGTGTCGCGCTTCACCGTGTAAAGACGACGCGAGCATTGGTCCCCACCTGGACTTCAAGTCCCAGAATGTTTCTGTTTCGTTCTTTCAGTCCACAGCAGGCAGCAGCATGGACCAAGCCCCCAGGAAATGAGCAGGACTTATGGCAAAAAAGACACGCTGGCCAAACCGTAGTATTGCAAGTATGGCGTTTGTCACGTGGTGCCATCGGTCCCAAAATGCTTTTTCCCATTAACTAACATGGGGAAAGCCTATAATTCAGCGGTTAAATTTTCTATAGTCACATAAACTTATCAGTTTGAATATTTTAATAGGCCCTTTTTAATCATGACGTTTATGTCTTCAGTTTTGCCCTTGTATCAGAGATCGGAGGGTTTTTTTGGCATTGTGAATGCGCATCAGAGCCACGGGAACGCGCATCCCAGCATGCTCATGTTACACAGTTAGGTGCAGCCGGTCAACTGTAGTCCACCATCAAGTATTACATTATTAGATTATATACTGTCGTTAACATAGGTAACGTTTTTATTGGGTTTGGCGATTGTGATTGTCGGTTTAGCCTGTTTATCCGACACTGTTTGTCAGTTACGACTTATTATAATCTCGTCGTGGTTATTTATATCACAATATATGCAATCATTATGTTAACGGAGCAACTCAATTGCTTTATTATTTGTCAAATGAAGCTGAAGTTTAAGAAGACAGTGGCCACTGTGGTCAAATTTTAGATTAAAGACGAATATCAGACAAAAGCACTGAGGACCACCTTTTTTCATATCACTGCTTATGTAGGCAAATGGTGGACCCCCTATGATCTCATGGTGGTCACTCAATATTTCCACGTCTGTCATCTCCTTATTAATATCTGTGCACATACACTCCTGTGACAAGCTTTTCTTGTCTTGGAATTTCTTCCTAAGGTTCTTTAGGTTGATGCTGACTGACGGCATTGTTTCCTGGTTCTTTACAGGCTGAGCAGTCTCAGCACCTGAGGAGGACTCTTAGGTGCACAGACTATTCAGACAGACCTCCTGGCTCTACCTCAGTGGAGGGACGTTTCTTCAAGAAAAAATTTCCAGAGGCTGGTTGTATGGAGGGTTTTTGGCTGTATTTGTTTCTGGTTGTTGGCACAGATCATGAGCATGATAGGCAGCACAGAAATGTGTTTATAAAAAATAAAGGAAAATTTAGTTTTGGATGAATCTTGGTGTCAAATCTTTGGTATATTTTTGATTTGTGCAAAAGACTTTTTCCTCCTGAAGTCCTGTCAGCCTAAAAAAAACTACAACAGCAGAAAAGCTATAGTACATGGATGTATAACGGAGCTCTTATAATATATCCATGGGACAGTGTCATAATCATCATTGGCCTTCTTTAAAGCTAGTGAGGTTCTGCAGTTAAGCCATGTGTGGTGGTAGATCTGGTCAATGATAAAGAGCGTTTAATTTTTCATTTCAAACATAAACATATATCTTGCTTAGCTTTAAGGGATTTCTTTAATATGTTATAAATAGTGATATATTAAAACCACAAACAACTTCTGTGTCTTAATGTACCAGTAAACCTAAAGATAGTTTTAACCAATCTGAATAATTTACTGCTATTTTCTTCTGTGTGTGAGTAGTAGCAAATCCTACATTACGACATTAAAGTGAAATACTTGACATGCTCTCAACATTGGGAGAAATGCTCTGTAGCTATTACAGGCGTACAATTTGAATTCACATATTTACATTGTAGACAAGCATTCTTTTCACATTTGAGTTATCCCATGAGAAGGTTATTCAATTATTGATGACTCCCTTTCTTAGATGTGAGTGAGGCAGTATGCAGAAAACAGAATCCCTGAAATGAAATGAAACTGGCACAAAGAAGGACTGTCACTGATATAAATGGGTGTGTTTTCCAGTCAACATTACAACTGTGAGAAAAGGCTTTTACATTCTAGCAATTTCCCCAAATTATACATTATTTAATAATTATACATGATCATTAATTAAACACCACAGATAACAGCTATCAAAACTTGCTTAAAAGTTGACACAGCTGACAACAGTTTAGTCAACAAACTTTTATTAATTAGTTGAGGGATACTAATGCACAGGTAATACAACAAGTTTTGGGGAAAAATTGTAACAGTTCAGACTCAAAGGAGGTGTTGATGCCTCCTATGTTAGGTTCTATACAGCTTAATCTCAGATATGGAAATCTTTAATACATCATTAGTCCATTTCAGCTGTTACCTATATATCATAACCAGTTATAAGCTACAACATAATCTCTTAAAACTCTCCAAAGTTTCATCCCAACAACAGAGGCGGATGTCATTTCCTGCTTTTGACATAGGTAGCATACAAAACAAACCGCTGTTGTTCGAATATAAGGGTAAAATTCTCAGGCTGTATTGGGGGGACTTCTAAAGATTAACCTTGTTTTTGGAAACAACATTGCTGACAAAGGGAAGACACTTGAGCCTGCTGTTTCCCCAGGTACAAAAGTCACACCACACACAGTCAGGGTAACTAGAAAGCTCCAACAACACTCCTATTTCAAGCCTATTTCATGATATAGTAAGTGCACTAAATACAGAAACAAACACACATACATATGCCTTGTTGTCCCATATTGAATAGGTAATAATAAAGGACTCTCTCAATGTGTTTGTCATCATGTACTGAAAAAAGCTCAATTTATGTGCATCATCAAAATGGATAAAATAACAGTGTATGCCGACGTATAGGCCTACAATGTTCTTTGTGGTCTACAAATTCTTTCCATCATTTTTTTTTAAAGATTTCATAATATGTAAAAAGCATTTTTAAAGCAAACAAATAAAAGTAGGGGAGTGAAAAAAGCCATACAATTTTGAGAAGACACATCAATATCAAAATATCAGCAAGCCAACAAAACCAGCTAAATATGGTGTATTGCTGTACTCTCTAAACATGTTGCAGTTAGCTCACACTGCGGGATAGATATGTGTTTTCCACATCATAGGAAGACAGATAGTAAAGGGTGTGATAAAATATAAAATACCCACTGTTAAAAGCAGTGCCTAACTATCATATTGCAACACCAAAGCTTGTCAGGTAAACACAGTCAATGTGACGTTATCAATGAAATGAATTACAAGCAGCTGATGAACTGATTCTGTGCCACAGCAGAACACTCAACAAAAAGTGTTGCCATTTCTGACATCCAGTCATTACAAAGGTGCTAACTGTTTTATACACACACACACACACGCACACACGCACACAACCACACACACATACATACACGGACAAGATCCGGACAACTCATATCGAAAAGGTCCAAAGACCAATCAGTGCTTGTCTAACTTATCCTCTCCATCAGTTTAACCTGGATAGAAGATAAAGGTCCATCCCACTAACAGAGACAGACTCGTGCATAATCATCCCCACCTGAATAAACTCCATCAGCTGATTAATGATGGAGGAATTCAGCTCAAATCTTTGCTCTACGATATAAAAGGTCACAATGTAGGGATGACACCACCCGGGGCACATAGATTTAAAATTTCCATGTTCCTTGAAAAAGTTCTGCTGACATTAGTGCTTGATTTTAATGGTGGCATTTGATGTTTGTTGGTGGATTTGTGGACTTACTGATGTATCAGGTCCTTAAGGTAGAGTGGCAAGTAAAGCACCCATATCATCTCAACAGAATATCCTTACATCACAACTTTATCCAAAGCTATCAGACTGCTATCTAGGTAATACACACAAGAGAATATAAAATAGATTTATGATCTGTCCTTTTTTTAGCAAGCTAGTTATTTCTGATGGACACTGACTGCAAATATAAATCAAATAATATGGATTTTCATTTGCTCAAATCATTAATATAACTGTGGATTCAAGTATCTACTTCAAACATGTTAAAGTGAAAATATTCTGTGATTGCACACATTTTAGATTTGAAAAGTTATTTAATAATATCGGATTATTATTACTATTTTTAAATCTGAGCCTAAACTAACATAAGAGCAGCCCTAAAATTCAGACCTGTTATGGCTTTACGTGGTGAGTCATAATTATATGATCAGAAACTATCTAGAAAGAGTTAACCATGCTGCTCGTGTACCCACTTAAAGACAAATTTAGTTCTTTTCTCGTCTTATTTTTACTTAGAGTAAACCTTCCCGCTCCTGTTGCCTGACAGCCACTAGGTTAGGTTGAACACCCCTGGAGTGCAAAAATACAAGAGGGGAGCAAGGAAGGTTAAGGGTTAAAGTGCAAGGCAATAACTTTGAGCATCCAGGAATTAATTCATATACATCATTATACGTGAATCTTCATTTGCAGGTTTTCTGTTTAATAAAAGATGATTTTCCTCAATCTCTCTATAAAAGATAGCATTTTTTTAATTAATTCTCTTCTCAGCTCTTTGATTCAAGCTAAAGCAGTGGCCAAAAAATGGCCCCCCTTTAAAATTGGTGTCACATCATTTGATTGTGCTGCAATGGTGCAACGAACTTCACACAAAATCCACCCTCCTGTCCAACATTTAGCTTTGCCAGTCTTATTAAAGACAGAATCCTTCAAGTTTTTTTTCTTTAGTTTAAAATCAATTACACAACGCCATATCAAGTAATTGTAATTGTTTCTAACTTAAATCTTACGGATGGAAATCTCAAAAAAATCACTTTTTCGATCACTTTGCTTCTCGACTTCGGTGTACAAGTACTGTGGAAAAAAATCTGTTGACACTTAAAATACGGTTGTCAAAGCAGATACCTTTCATTCTCCTGTGATGTAGATTAAATAAAAACAAATGTCACTGAAATGACAGCCACATACTGTAGTTGCGGGGAAAAACAAGGTGAAATATGACTAACAACTGACCAACCTTTTAGCTTATATGACGTTTGCTTACTTGAAACTTAAAAAAAAAATGAGTAAAATGAGAAAGAAATGAAAAAAATCAAGTTTAAAACAACATTGCACTACAGCACACACTGCGAAAATTCCGATTGCTCATGATCCAATTGGACGTGTCAGGCTTGACAATGACAGATGGCATCATTGCTTTGAGTATATAGATATATAGATATAGATATTGTTTATGTACACAGTACAGTATATCTGTGAAAAAATGTGAAAACACTAGCTATCATTAAATGACTTCACCATGCTAATAGAATATCCTTTGTAAAATCTCTCAAACACAACATGAATCTTGTAGAGAGAATTAATCTGCATTTGTTTGGAATACTACATCTCTTTAGAAAATGCTATCCATGTAGAAATCAGGACTTTATCTTGGATTACTACTGACACCCCTGCTGTGAGTACAGAAACTGAAATGTGTGCCTTTTAAAAAGGAGACAAAAGTGGAATGGAGAAATAAAAACACTACTGTTACATGAGTATTGTTTATAACAGTAGACACATTAACTCTGGGGTTTCAAAACCAAGATTTGAAGTCTGTACTGAATGTTTTACTTCCTCATGGTTGATTCAACTTCTTCTCAGTGCCAAGTCCTTGTGTTGAGTTAAAAAGGTCTTTTGGCTTCCTGGCATAACATTTACAGTAAGCATCCTCTCTGGCTCCTGGGTTGACAAAGCAGAGCTACTCTGACAATAACAGCCTCTTGGGTTTGCTTCGTCTGGCGGCTGCGGGCGTGGGCTGTCTGTTTTGGCCTGAATTAGCACTGTCCGTTAAATCGGGGATCAGGTTGGGGGACTGTGATGGGCCCAAGGAGGGGCTTACAGCAGGGGTTGAGTTATGAGTAGCTGTAGGTGCTTCAGTTTTTGTTTGGAGAGGCGTAACCACAGGTGGGCGCTCCTTGGGCTTACGACCCCTCCTCTTGCCAGAGGTGGCACCATTCCTCACCTCAGCTTTGATACCGTTGTTCTCTGGAACTTTACTGTTGCTACGGGAGACCACTTGACTGGCTGCTGCACGAAACCAGTTCTAAGGGAAAAAAACAACAGTTAGTGATCAGCTCAACCTCAACCAAATGGACTAGGAGCACCTATATAACTATTTTTTACTGGAAATAGTTGCACAAACAATATCTAAACAGAGTATTATGGAGCACCTGACCTGAAGTTCCATAGGATTGTAATTATTTAAGAGGCTGGCCAGGTCTGGTATTAACATCTATCACTGTGTTATTAAATCACGAGTGGACAGCTCTAAGTATGTGCATGCACACCTGGCATCACAATGTGTCCCCACACATTGCACTGAGTCGCCCCCTTTGATCTGATCTCATGTCCCTGCTTTAGATGCAAAATCATCACACAGCATCCTACTGCTCACAAAGACCAAATGTGTAGTTGTTTTTAAACAGCAGACCAACAGTAGTATTCCACCTGCTGAGATATGATCATGTTTTTTAACACACACACAATAATTTGTAAAACACATTTACAAGGAGGCCGCTATTTTCCTTAAATCCCTCGCCCAAGACATATTTAAGGTGTAAACAATTAAGAATTTGCTGTAAACGGCACTTCGCAAAGTTTAATAAAGTTTACTAAATTTCCTAATGTGGCATCTTGTAAAACAATTTTTAATGGAGCGTTGAAGAAAACAAAGATGTGGTCTTAAATCTTAACTGTTAACAGAATATGTAAAATTTGGGGTCAGTAAAATGTTGTCTTCTCCCCTAAATTTATGTTAACTGGTAAAATCAGTTGAAACTGTGTTAATGAAACAACTTCTAAATGTTGGCTTGTTCGGACATCAAGTTGTCCACATCTAATCTGAAGCGCTGCCAAACGCTGCAGACAAGCAGCTTGACTTATTTAATTTAATGCTGAATTTAAAAGAAAGGATTTAGTATCTTTGCCCTGGAAAACTGTAAATATGCGTAGTTTTAAAGGGAGACCGCTGATGTTCGTTATTCAGCTAAAACAGACGATGTGTTCATCCTGATCATCAGCCGGTTTCATGTTTACTTATAGAGGATGTCAGTTGCAGAGGCTGTCCTACGGTGTCACCCAGGACATGTGTGCATACACTCTGTTAACCACCTCCAAACCTCTAAGATTCAATAAATACACATGAGATGCATTCCAACCTGAACTAAAAGCTTCCACTTGTGATCAGATCTACCAGGACTTGTTATAGCAGGTGTGCACAGCTTTTGAGACGTTAACCTTGTATTTATAATGTGGGGAAAAGCACTGTGCTTTACATGTTTGCACTAGTTAAGCTCTTGTTTGCAAATCCTAAACATCTTGTTTTCCCCCGAGTAAACACTTTGATGTTTCAGATCAATTTACCATCTGGTATACACCAACTGGTTTCATGGTATTTCAAAAACAAAACTGAAATACTCTCTATGAGAGTGTAAGTAAAGTAAAAACAAATAATATGGAGGTTTGTGGAGACTGACCCACCTGTGAATGTGTCTTGCTTATGTGGTACTTCACACCGCTCTCTGAACTAAACTCCTTCTGACAGATCAGACAAGTGTACTTCCCGAGTTCTCCACCACCCTGCACCACACACACACACACACACACA
>JAQNCA010000002.1:16298507-16308745 GCA_029783725.1 Acanthurus tractus | reverse complement strand
GTGTTGAGGCAAAGTCCACACACAAAAGTGGGAACGATAACATTCCTGACCTGACCTGACAATGAACTACACCACCAATCTGGGTTAGAATTCCCTGGGAATCTGGTCTGTGTGTGTATGTGTGTCTCTGTGTGTAGCTACAATGTCAACAGAGTCTTGTGGAATCAAATTGATAGTGTTTCTGAAGTTGAGTGTTTGTACCTGGCTGCAGTTGGCAAGATGGGCTTTAAGTCCTGATACACTGGAATACACAGCTTCACAGTTCTGAGACAGAAGAAGAAAAACAGACATTCAATGCATGTTTCTATGAAATCAACAGCCTTGCTATTATAAACCCAATGCTCATTTTTAAGATAAATCTTTAAACATATCATGTTTAATTCAAGTATGGAAATAAAATTGTTTAAATATATATAATCGCATATAAAAGCCGATGTTCTTTACTTCATTGGTGCAGCAGATGAAACCCTTCTCCTTGACTTGGTTCTTCCAGGTCTCTAGTAGCTCTGGGCTGAAGTTGGGGAGGCCAGGACGGGTGTAGTTTAACTATATAAGAGATTTCAATCAGTATTCCTGTACCATTACAAATTTATCCAATTTAATCCATGCATATATATATCTCTGTGTTTGATGGAAATGTAGCTTATATGTGCTTAACGTGTTCACTCTCCTCACCCTCTTGCTATCAGGCACTAGGTCATCCTTGATGCGGCGCTTGGTTCCCCAGTCTTTGGCCAGCTCATCCTCTGCTATCTCCTGCAGGTGAAACACTGCCACCTGAGCTGACCGACGCCTGACTCTGCCACTGGGGGTCCGCTCGAAGTCATCGCCCTGGCTCTCATTCTGTGCTGCTTTTTCATTGTCTCGCTCCCTTTCCTTCTGGTTTTCCCTGGCTTCCCTTTCCTTCTCCTTTGGCTGGCCGGATGGTGCTTTCTCATGCCAATCCTTCTTCTCAAGATGGCTCTGCTCCCTCTTGCCTACTGATGGAGATTCGTCAGACAGCACCTGAAGGAGCAGTATAACACCTCTTTAAGTGGAAAATGTGGGTAAACTTAGATTACTTACTACAGTGAAATGTGGTATAAAAATGCTCTAAACAGCAGGAAATAGAAAAAGGTCTGACTCCTATGAAAAGGTCTTCTGAGATGATCTTACCCTCTCTTTGCCGGTGTTGTTGTTGGTGTCAGTGGTATTGTCCCTGCTGCTGTTGGTGGCTGTCACGGCGGGGTGGATGGCCGGGGCGTGTTCGGTTCGCACATGGTAGTCTCTGCCAGCCTTGGAGCGGTACGTTTTTCCACAGTGCTGACACAGAAACACAGGCTTCTCATCGTCAGAGAACTCTCCTCCACAACGTTTTTGGTGGTACTGGTATCCCATCAGACTGGAAAAGTGGGCTGAACAGCCCTGTACATGTGTGTGTTTTGCACACATAATGTTTGTGTGATCGTGCACGGCCGGTGACAGAAATGAGACAGAATGAAAACACTCTTTAAGCAGGAAATTGAGCCAGTGAAACGAAGTTTAGGGTTTAATGGAATGGTGTTAGGGCAAGTGGTTAATATTTTGCAGCTTCTGTTAAAAAGACAGAGGGAACAGGAGGAAACTGCTCATTTTTCAGTGTGAGTACATGTCACAGTAGAGAGTCTATTTTTTGCAGCTCCTTCTCTTCCTCTCTCTGCCTTTTGCACTCTAGTATGAGTAATGGGAAGCAGAGTGTTGATGTGGTTTTGGGCATCATGTCAAAAACAAGGCATAAAGGAAAAAGGAGAGAGAGAGGTAAAAGGAGGCAGACACAAAAAAAGAGAAGCCTGAGGAAAAAGGGAGAAACAAAATCGAATCTGGCAGATAAGGAGAGAGGAAAATGTGACGTGAAAGACAGAAAAGTCCGACAAATGGAAATGAATGACACGAGAAAGCAAGGGCAGTAAAGAATGAGAGAAAGGAAAAGAGAAAAGGACACAGGAAGAAAGACGGAGTGCATACCTCACTAGGACACTTGATTCGTCCCATCTGTTTGAGCACTCGGCGCAGCCTTTCTCTCTCATTGTGCTTGTCGCCCGTCTGGCCTTCACTCCCCGAGGGCTTAGGGGGAACAAACACAACGTCGCATAAGCGGGTACCACCACGACACCCCCCCCACTCCCTACTGACTTACAAAAAAAAAAAAAAAAAAAGTGATGAAAATGTGTTTTTCCATCTCGGGTGTTCATACTGTGCCAGGATCATTCAATGGTTTCATGGAGAGGCTGTTACTCAAGGCATGTTTATGACAACTGTCAAACTCGTGTTTTCACTCAAGTGTGGGCTGGTGCAAAACCCCAGCCAAGACCAGAACAACAGATGGCAGGGCTGCCAGGGAGGAGAAAGAAGAGAAGTGTAGGGGACTGGAGAGAATCTGGACTTACTGAGAGGAATCCCAGTGGAGGGAACTTCATGTGTTTTCTCATGTGTTAACACTCAGAGAAAAAAACTGAGATGACTGAAACACAACCTTTGCTTTCTGTAAAGGTAAGAAGGAGATGGGATACTGACAGATTACTTCATGTCTTCAAATGAATCATGCTCAAGCCTGCGGGCAAGAAAACAGACACCAGCTTAGCCACTGATTTCCACTGAGGG
This sequence comes from Acanthurus tractus, assembly GCA_029783725.1. NCBI lineage: Eukaryota > Metazoa > Chordata > Actinopteri > Acanthuriformes > Acanthuridae > Acanthurus > Acanthurus tractus. The sequence continues at coordinate 16,306,126 of JAQNCA010000002.1, read as the reverse complement.
GGGCATGTATTCTTAATGCTTTTATCAGAGTTGGGAAGAGAGCAAAAGAGCAAGCACAAGAGAAAGAGGGAGAGAATAGGTGGCAGTATCACAGCGGCAACAGCAACATCAAGGTCAAACTCAGTGGGTGACCCCTATCCTTCTGTCAGCCCTCTGCGTTTTCCCCACATTGCACCAGGGCTGTGCCACGTGACTGCACTGACAACACACTGGTCCCCGAGTAAGTGCAATTGCAGAGGGATCACAGAGTCAAATCAGATTAAAAAAACATCATTTAAAAATCTAATCAAACTTCCCAGCTCTCCTCCCAATACAAAGTCTGTGGTTTCTCAGTAACGCACCTCCTCCTTCTAGTCTCTGACCTTTGAATTTACGGCAGTTTAAAGTATCCATAGAGAAAATTAAAAAAAATGAGTATGACACCAGCCAAACCTGCAAACAATAAAAAACCTTCTTTGTTCATCAACGACTTGAGTCAAGAGCTCAGTTGCATATTAGCAGAAATTCACACGATGTCGACTTTCGGCCTGGCACATCCATTAAAAAAAAAAAAAAAAATGTTTTTGGAAAGTTCAGTAGCTTGCTGAGGAAAACTATCTGTTAAACCTTTAACACGCACAAACTTGTTGTCTTCTGCTCTGCTTAGCTGGGAAGACGCCATAAGGGTCAAAGCACAACAGGTCCGGACTGAAGACAAATGATGGTATCAAACAGTTTAACTTGGCTGACACAGATGGCACAGTCATCTATCATGACTACTAAACTGACGAACATACACACCCAAATCCCCTCACACACACTACACATGTGTGTACGTACATTCTGTTGGAGAGTGTGCTCGCGTACCCCCCCACCCCACCCCACCCCACCCACACGCACACAAACTTGCATGCAGCATGCTGCAAGGTTTGATGCACGTTGACTCATTAATCTTTCATGATACTTTTTGAAACAGGCAGTGTTGAATTATTCAGCAAACTTCATAGCACTACCATTGCTCTAATGCAGGAGTGTCATGATAATATCTTAATGAAGCTCTCTGCTGTCAGAGTTAAGTCAGCTGCAGAGGGAAATGTGAGCATTTCAAGGACAAAAAAACTTGTCACCACTTCAAGTGTATGATCGTTTACAAACACATAATCTTTTTTTTTTTTTTAAACAGCGGAAAATTAATATGCAACAGACAAATTGTAGTATACCTCATAGGAGACAGATGTGTTTTTTTCACTCTGGATGCATTCCTACATATATATATATATATATATATATATATATACATACATTCAGGACACCCCTTACTGAACACAGTGAAAGCTGACACCAGCAGCAGTGTGGTGGATGCCCATACACAGAGTCAGAAATGTATGTCTGACCTCTTCCTAAATTTGTGTAGCGCTTTGGTTTGGTGTCCAGTAGCTAACCACCCTGTTCAGTAGGTCAGTGTGACAGTGGTGAAACATGAGCTGTCTGAGTACCTAAAGCATCCTCATCTAGACAACTGAGTGAAGGATTAGGTGGCAGAGAACAGAAGACAAAGTTATTAAAAGAAAACTTAAGGAATTAAAGGCTCATATGTGCATAGGTATGTGATGTACCTTAGTGCTGTGTTCGGCCATGGTGTGGTAGTTGAGGCCGGCCTTGGACCTGAACTGTTTGTGGCACTGCTGGCACTTCAGGGCATCCTGGAGCTGCAGGGGTCGAAAGTCACACAGAGGATCAAATAACATTCCTATAAAAAGAAACTAACAAGTGACCCCTCTCTCTCTCTTTGGCCAAGGTCTTTATTGGATCTATCAAAGTAGCGACCTTTTATCTGAAACCTAATAGAGTTTGTTATTAGTGCACAATTTTGGTCAACATAGAGGACAAAGGACACATCAAGCAACTTTGGGAACCAGAAAAGCCAATTTAACACATAGTGTTCCTGTTCAAAGATTTCTCTCCTCGCCTCAGTATTGATTTGGAGACAGAGGTGCTTTGATGGTGAGTGACCCAGCGGTAATGTGGTGATTCTGTCATTGCTTAACGGCAGACTGTCACTTTAATAGAGTCACACGGGCCACTGGGCCAAAGAGAGCCGTTAAAATGACTGTAGGAAGACATGTCTCTAAGGCCTAGAGGCTACTGTACCACTTCTGCTGGTTTGTACTCAGGGAAAGCTCAATATAATGTAGATGGATTAACTTCTTCAATGCTTCACCCTCATCATGTTTATTACTATTGAACACAATTGAGCGCAATGCAAACAAACCACAGACACATAGAGTGTCCATCCTCTTGATTCATTTCAACAGATATTTGCTTTCATGTCAGTGCAGATGAGTAAAGGATATTATATGAGAAACTGGTTGTGATTACTGTACTGGGATACTGCCTGATGTTATTTTCACAGCCTTCCAATCAATATCATTATGGTAAAGACTCCCTGGACTCTGTATGATAGGGTCCTCAGGGACAGGTACCTAATCATGTTGGCATCAAAGTTATAATCCAACGTGTAAATAAAACTCTGGCTTAAAAGTGATTTATTTCATACTCAGAAAAAAAGTTTGTGGTTCATAGAAGTTTTGCCAATAAACTAGAATTACATGATATTTTATTATTAAGGACATTCATATCGAGTTTTATTGGGTGGCAGCTCCTCCAGAGGCAGTGAAAGAAAACTTGTACTGATGTGCTTGTCATGAAAATGAAATGAACTTGTCCGGAAAAAAACTCTCAGTTTCACAGCAAACTCTGCAGGACGTCGTAACAGCGCCCCCGCCATGTTCTAAGTCTGATGGACGGCTGTGTCGGCCACTGACCTTCTGGCAAATCTCCATGTGTTTTTTTAGGCCATGGATTGTTTTCCTTGTGACGATGGAGCAGGTGGGACACACCACCTCACCTCGCTCTGAGATCGCTCGCTGCCATTGGGTGTCGGGAACGGCACCTTAGAAAGATGTGAAAGCAGTATTACTCATCGTCTGTTCAGCAATCACTATCACTGATACGGGTATAAATTACCATTTATGTTATTAGTATTATTGTTTCCTTGTCTTGGAGTTTAATTTCATATGAACAAGTGCTTATGACTAAAGAGTGAGTCACTGATGCGGGTATCACAATAATGCTGTAGCAATAAGTAAAAAAAAAAATGTGAGCAGAAATGCAAGATCAGTAGATATTGATATTGAACAATGGTTTGGCACTGACTCAAAATGCTGGACTGGGTATCAGTGACAAAGGGTTGATCACGTATCTGATATTATTTTAATAAACATCAATTCAGTGTATTTATATGTGGATTTCTTGGTTACAATTGGTTTAACAATTTAAGGAGAGCAATGTTTGGGTCAAACCTAATGTTGCCTTACACATGTGACCATGACCCCTGTATCCTCCACATAGTGACACATGCAGCTTCATGGTTAACAAAATCAGGCCACAAACACTAAGCTCTGGGATTGGGGTCAGTATTGGGACTGAGAATTCTGATCAGTACATCCCTAATTGTGAAGGTCACTTTTCACAATCATCTGGCATTTCTTATATTGAGAAAAGAAAAAAAGACTTTATGTCAAACAGCTAAAACATCAACTGGTAATTAAAATGATTAATGGCTTACCCATATATTGCTATTTTGTTATGCTTATTTTATTTCTTATGTAACTCTAATAAAAGTTCTTGGAGGGTAACATAATTTTGGCGCTCTTCTTGAGTTAAAACTAAGATTTTGTATGGAAACAGACTCAAGTATCTTATTTGTACTGGAACTGCTTATAAGATCATTGACTGATCAAAAGAGTCTGTGCATTTAAAGACAAATTTAATCGTTAACAAATATAAAAAAGTAGATAAATAAATAATAATAATAATAAGTATCTAGGTTCGCGCACCAGCGCTAGTGGTACCAGAGTCTTTCTTCGAGGACTGACTTGAAGCAGGTCTCCTTTGGGGCTCCTCACTGAACCCACTCCCCTCTGATCTCTTTACACGGCCTGCTTTCAGCTTCTCCTCCACCTTTGTCATACCTACAACACAAACACAAACACACCCATGCACACACGCACACACACACACACACACACACACACACAGTCACTGTAATAATTTATACTCATGCTGAAAATTATACGAGGTAAGGTGAGATATACAAAGCAAAAGGCCTAGATTGAGGACAATGCTGTGAGAGAAATACTTTGAGAAATACTAAAAAAAGAAAGCTGCTTAAAAGAAAGAAAGAAAAATGAGAAAAGGAAGTTGTTTTGAGTTATTCTGATCAGTGACAGGCAGGCTGAAAGAGACCAAGGGAGAGAAAGCAGTGAATCCTGCAATCTGTGGATGAATTGTATGATAAGTGATGATAAGCAGTTTACAGCTCTGTGTATTCTGTATTGCTGTATGAGTCACTGAGCATTTTTAGCATATGAATGAGACAGAAAGAGAGAGGGACTGGAAAAGCTCTGTGTGTGAGTGTGATGTGTGCTTGTTGTGTGAGTCACTGATTCATTTAGCCGGATATTAAACACCTCTACAGTTGCCACATTATGACCGTTAAAAGACCAGCACCATTGATCAGTGGCAGTAGGGAGCGTTCAGTCGCTCAGATAGCCAATCGCACAATGTATTAAAGTTCTTTTGAACGATCGTGCAACCCATAATCGTCATACGCCTTTTTAGGCAGTGGTACATACTGTATGTCCGCTCATAGTTTCCAATATTCAGCGAATAATCGCAGGAAACCTGTGGCCTGCTGTATTGTCTGTAATCAGTGATGAATCATCCAGCACGTACCAAAAATCTCTTCATTTTTTCATTTCAACTTCTTTTCTTTTTTTACCATATTTATCACACCCACGTTACATTGCTACAGTACTTTAAGAAAAACATGGTTTATTCTCCACAGTAGGGTATAAGTGGGAGAACATTTTTGGTCGCATTTCCCCATCACAAACCTTCAGGGGTGAAAGAAAAGTCTAGGAAAAATTGCCGGAAACTGCAATTCCTTGAAAAGTACAACTTGAGGCTGGCTTCAAAATAGACCTTAAAATGCCCAACTTTAGAGCAAAAGTACACATGCTTACAGCCTGGTACAAAAAACCTTTTCCGGTGTTGAATTTCTATAAAACTAAGTTGGATAAAACATAAAATAATTTAAAAAAATCTAAGTATATTAAAATATATAAAATAAGATATGCATAATTAAGGTAGTGGTCTCTTTTGATGAGAGGCAGTTCCTAGCTGTCTGCAAGGCATCACCTCAGCTAATTTAAACCACTGAATTTGACAACTTAGCTGTGTTTGTGGTTTTTTACCCTACTGAAGAATGTTTCATGCAAACAACAGACGTTTAATATTGCTCGCTGTTTGGTTAAATATACTTAGAGACAGCCCAGTTCCATTTTTTTTCAGTGGATGAAACAGCCAGCTTTGCTAGCAATGCTAACATATGCATAAGATAGCCTTCATAATCAAATGAGCATCCACTGAAGTCAAAACGCAAAGCCAAGTGTTCTCTGTGAGGTTTGAAATTAAAGGTCTAACACATAAGTTAGCCAAAGTTATGAAATTTGAAGATTTTAACTCACCACAATGATAACGTAATGTTAAGGTAATGTTATTGGCAAACTTTGCTGGGTATATTATCAACCAAGAGCAACAAAAGCCCAGGCTAAGCGAGCTAAATGGAAAAGCAGCTTGTAGCCTTCCCGTTAGCCTTTGCGAGCTTGGTAGCTTCAACCTAGTGGCCTAGTGGCCTGGATAAAACACAGCCAAAATGATAATGGCCAGAGCCACCAAACAGTGCCTATCAGTGGAACAGGGACCAACAAGTGACATCGTTGAGATGACATCCATGTTTTATACCATCAGTGTTATATACCTTTTAATCCAAATGTTCCAGATATAGAAGGCTGCTCTCCAGTGAATTTCTTAGGCGTTTTCTGCTTCCGTCCTGGCTCAAAAGAAAAACATTGGACAAGGAATGGTCAAACACATACAGTGCCAGCGTGTAACATGAATATGTAGTCGTTACAAAAGACACGCTGTAATCTTACTGTGCCTCATTCGTTCCGGGTCTTCATCAGGGAATGGAGGGGGGAGGCTTCCCCCCTCGCTCTCGCTGCCACCAGCATCAGACGACGTGCTCTGGGAGTGGGACTGCTGGGATTGAGGCAGGACAGGCTGCGACTGGTGAATCTGCTCTGAAGGCTGGCTGTGGCTGTGCTGTTTCCTCTCACTCTTCTGATGGGCCAGCTCCCCGTTCTGAGAGGGCACGGACACCTCGTGGGTCTTTTTCACTTTGAAGAACACCGGAGAGGGAGGACTGTTTTCCATGGGCCTGAATTCACAACAATTTTTAAGCAGTCAGCATTATGAGGTGACCGACAAAAATATGTGCCTCTGTGCAGGTGGGAGTTTGTGGCTCTTAATCCCAGTCACCTTTTCTTGGTGTCGAACTTGACAGGAGTCTTTTGAAGCTTGGCCTGCTCGTTCTTGGGCTCCACACCAACCCTGTCTGGGTGGTTCCACAGCTTGTGCTTCTGCAGGCGAACCTTTGTGGCAAACACTGCCTCACAGTAGGGACAGCTGTGACTCAGCTTCTCACTTACTGTGGCCTGATACAAACACAGAAACGAGGAGGAGAAAGGATTTAGAGCGAGCTCCCTAATAAAATGACTGGGTGGCTGTTATTGGAGGCCTCTAGTTGGCTAATTACAGCTTCTTGAAACAGTCCAACAGCTCATGTAATAATAACTTAATTAGAGCATTTTACATTCTGTGGAAGTTTGAGGACTGATTTAACTTAACTGGCAGAAATCACAGACTTCTATGGTCCTATCGTCTCTCTGCTATCTTAGCTGTAATCCGCTGTTAAAGTCCACTCTGAAGCATACGGTAGAAATAGCCACATAGCAGGAAAGAGCAGAGGTTAGTGACTCACCCCCTGGCAGCGTTGATAGTGGTACTTGACGCCATAGATGCTGGGAAACTCTAACCAGCAGCCTGAACACGGACACTTAACCCTGGAACGGCGCTTAAACTCTTCCTTCCATTGTACTATCAAATGGGCCTGTTCGGGGTTGAGGAAAAGAGAGGTCAATACAAGTAAGTATTATCACTACACTGCGCTGTATATAGTGCATATTCATGGGGAGCTGCCTACTCTTTGCAGGGAAAAAATGAAGCCCACTTCAAACACCCACTCAGTTCAAAGAGAGAGATACTCACAGGGATGCTTCTCAGTTCCTGCACTTCTGCTTTAGGACGACCTTTCCTCTTCCCCTCTGCTGGCTCATCACACACTGGACCTGGTAAAATGAGAGAGAAAACCATCTCTGAGTTAGTACACTGCTTCCGAGCACAGAACATTTTAATTAACAGTAACATTAAGATCCCGAAAACTGGAAACATTCAGTCTGTCATGCTGTTAATCTGAAGAACAAGTTTGCCTTTGACTTTACACTTTTAGAGATGTTCTTCATATACCACAACGTGAACAGTTATCTTACTTTAGTCAGATACTTTTTTAAAATGCCAAAATACCTAAACCCTTGCACATATTCAAACTAAAAGTGGACATGAACACAAATGACGTTGTAGGGGACATAAATCTGCTAACTTGTCTTCCTTTCGGG
>JAQNCA010000002.1:16285903-16298407 GCA_029783725.1 Acanthurus tractus | reverse complement strand
TCAATTCAAGGGTGAAGACTTAGTTTAAGGTTTGGTTTGGTAGGAAGGATGAGTGCTGAATATGTAGTATTTATGGTTTGGATTAGAAGGAGCCTCTAGAAATCAATGCAATGTCCTCTGAAGAGATGGAAAGAGGCCCCGTGTGTGTGAGAGAGGGAGAAAGAAAGAGCAGACAGAGAATGCCTTCTGTTCAGCCAAATAGATCAGCTATAAATTGTTAGCTCCTGTTTGAACCTCTGACACAGCACACAGCAGACCGACTGCCTCAGCTCTCTCTCTCTCTGTGCTCTCTATTGCTCCTTCCCTCCATCTTTCATACTGCCTCCTGCCTCTTTTCTCACCCTGTGTAAAGCTTTCTCACTTTTCCTTCCTTTTTTCCCTCCCCGCACCCTTCCCCATCTTTCTTCATGTGAACTTCTGGCAGTGCTCATTACTGCTCTCTTCTCTGCTACAATTAGACCTCTGCACTATCAGCCCTGCACTCTATTTCTTCTATATAGTGATACTTGAGAGAGGGAGAGAAGATGGGGAGGGCTGAGGATGAGTGTATGCATTTGGAAGTGAGGGAGGGAGGGGAGGAGGAGAGCAAAGGGATGTTGAGGGAGAGGGGAGAGAATTGCAGAGGCAGATGACTTCTTCCTCTGACCAAGCAGAATACTGAATGACAGTGCTGCAGGTTGGAGCTGAGGCTGTACTCTGCTCCTCAGAATGATATATCTTTACATGTGCTCTCAACTCCCCCTGCATTGATCTGGCAAGACCGGATAGCGGCAGCAGAAACGAGGCGAGCAGGAGACAGAGCATATTCAGTCATATCAGATCCAGAGGGTGTCAGAGGGAAACTACTTGAGGCAGAGATGATAGTCTTTTGTTTTGAAGTGGAATGCAGCGATGGTCTTGCACAGACTCTGTAAATCTGTTTTCGCTTCCCCATGCTGAGGAACACGACATTACATCTGGCATCTGCTTTCTTCTCCTGCAAACTTATTGACAAGCAGCGACAGGAAGCGCACATGCCCACTGCAGTCCATTTGCGGTGGCTCAAAAACTGGATCAGAGCACTGTGTGCCTACCGGGATTATAGAAATGATTGGAGGATTTTGCATCAAATAAATGAATTGACTTCTTGCCATGGCTGCTCATACAAAAACAGGTCATGAAGGCAAAAGGATAGCCTTCAGCTAAAAAAAACTCTCTCTGGATCAGTGATATTCATGTATACATAAACGCACTCCAGGCCTAACTTACCACGACCTCCCCTTCTTATTTCCCTCTGTGTTTGACTATACAGTATCAGCATTCCCTTTTTTTTTTGTACCTCATTTGTCTTCTATTTGTTTCTCACTCAAGCACAGAAACAAACGCAGGCTGACGGATTATATGTAATCTTTTACTTCAGACTCGCAATAATAAGGTAGATAGAAAATACGGTGAGGCTGAATAAGATGGAATGAGAAGCAGCACAGCACTGCTGGCTGTGTTTGGGAATAGTTCATTGACAAAAGGTGTAAACACATGCATAAAAGCGCACACTGATACACACAAACGAGTGCAAAAAAACTATTACCAGGGTGTGTGAGTGCGATGTGTGCGCATAGATATGAGTGTATTAATATTCTCAAGGCGACAGAGCATTTCTCTATTAGCTGTCTGGGTAGCAGCTGGAGAGGTGATGCAGTCGGCGGTGCAGCTCTTGTGTTGAGGAGGAAATTGAGCATGCATTCTAATTCCTGTCTTAGAAAATAAAGGTCTTGTAAAAGAAAGGCATAATTAATGAATTCTGCTCTTGGGAAAGATGTGTTCTTGTTGCTATGGGAATAAGATCCACTTGTCTTAGTTACCACTATCAGAGGCCTCTTTCCACCAAGCAGAACAATTAGGACCTCATACTGAAGGCTACAATGCAAACAGGCTTGTACACACAGAAGCAAAGGCAGTGCAGGTGCAAACAAGTAGGGATCGGAGTAAAGTGCTAGAATTACTGAGAACTCTCTGCAAATTGTCCTTTCCATCAAAACTGAATGCTTCTGAGCTCATCAGTTCTTTTTATTGACGCTTGGGAATTGCAACCTCGTGCACCGACACTGCCAGAAACTAACAAAAAACAAAACATTCATTGCGATGAGGCAGAAATAGTCCAAAGCATGGTTTCATTTCACAGAGAAAGATGAAAACTGTCTGTTTTCATGTAAGGGTGGAAGAACCCAAATATGCTAAAACATCTTTCCATGCAACATTGGCTTAAATTTCAGAAATGCTGTGTATCTAAAACTTTACTGAGGCCAGGTGGTTCTAGTATGTTATGATAACATTAGTGCTGCGCAGGAAGGCTTAGTAGATTTTTTTTCTTTGACTAAGAAACCCGAATGAAAAGGAATGTTGTACAAGTATTCTCTCATCTCATCCATTTTAGATAATGAGAGACACACTGTTGCTGCAGCCAGCCTGATTAAAAATGAACAGGAATGATCACGAAAAAATAAAAAATGCGACTGACAATTGGAATCAGTAATTGCATCAATGAAATCATTCCTATTTCTACAGAAATACTGTAAATAATTTAATTTACAAGAGTGGACTTGTCCAGCCCTGGGGTAAAAATATGCAAACACAAAAAAATGTGTTTGGTATCTTTAACTGCGCTTTACTTGCTTTGAGCATGGGTAGCACACTCTGACTCTCAGACGTTCCAGCAATCACAACAGCCATTGTCCTGGTACGAGACAAAGCAGGGCCATTGTGTCAAATCTAAACCCCCGGTTCTCAGGCACAGGCCATGGGGATAAAACAGCTGTTAAACTAATGGCAGAGTATGACTAGCTCCCAGCTGCCTGCAACTGTTGCTCCACACTGGTTAATACTGAGAGAGGAGAAAAGAAGACAAGAGGAGAAAGGAGAAGAGAAGAGTCAGGACCCAGGAGTGCAGGCAGCTGCCTAATGATCTCAAATAACCTCTGAGTTCTCCTAGCTACGCCTGCAACTGCTCCCCCTGAGTGCAAGGGTGCACACATTACCCACGAACACACACACAGGCGTGCGCACAGAGCAGTCATTTGTTTTCCTCGACAAACACTCACACAGGAGCCTTTGTCTGTGCCCGCACATTGGGGTTTAGACATACTGTAGTTTAGAAAAGACAACACACACAAATACAAACACCACTCACCACTGACACAACTGCATGGACAGAAGCCTCAGTATCACCACTTCCTCACTCTCAACAGACAATAGACGGTGACACTGATACACCTGGACACACACACACACACACACACACACACACACACACACACACACACACACACACACACACACACTCTCTCGTGTGAAATCTATTCTGGTTAAAAGTGAACACAACCACAAGACTTTACTGCCACATCTCTTTCTACTGTTCTGCTTTGAAGTTCTTGCATTGTCTTTTCACTTTTACTTCTTCACAACTGCCCCTTTTCTCTCTTGCTCATTTTCCGTTTAGTGGCATATTAGTGCTTTGCCACAAACACATACACACACACACACACACACCTCCTACTTCTTCCTATTTCCCTGCATGTTATTTGTCATCCTGTACTCTGATTTCCTCCTTTCTCACTCTCTCTCTTCACACACACACACACTCACACACACACACACACACACACACACAAATGCATGCACACAGAGTGCAAATCTACGCATACGCACCTCTTTTTGGAGACGTCCCCATACTTCCCACCCAGCCAGACCTGATTCCAGACAGTGAGTAAGAAGAAGAGGAGAGCACCAGAACAGTCTTGCTACTCAGACACTGACTAACTGCAAGAAAACCAGACTCCTCTCAGTGAGTCTGGCTCTCACTCTCTGTCTTTGTTTTTTCCTTTCTCTCTCTCTCTCTCTCTCTCTCTCTCTCTCACTCTTTCTCTTCCTGCCCTCCCTCTCTCTCTTTCTCTTTCTGTAAAACTGTGCATCAGTGCTAATCTCTGATGAGGTATACTTGTTTGCACAAACACAAACACACATGTTGAGACTTGAATATACTATCATATTTAATATCTACTTTTTGTGAAACACTGAAAAGTAGGAATGTCCCTAACAACTTATTACACTGACTTTTTATCAGAAGTTTAAACTTAAACTAGCAGACTACACTAAAAATAAGAAATAAGGTTAAACATTGTACAAACAATTGACATTTGAATTGCATATTTAAATGATCAAAATCTTACTTTAAATGCAGCTGAAATTTGGCATTTTGTGTCATACATAATGAACATTTCTTCTTGCACTATTATTTAAATGTCTATATCAATAAAAAACCCAAACGCCACATATAAATGTTTACATTTCAAGCTTTTGCAAACCACAAATACATTCACCTAACACTTTACTATAGTTAGTGGGTTGCAATTGAAGGTTATAACAACACTGCGGTTAAGGTCTGGTTAGGTTTAGGCACAGAAAACTCTTAGTTTTGTTAAGGAAAACATCATGTTTTGACTTAAAATACCCAGTTTGGTTGACAAACATGGCGTGAAAATGTCCTGATAGTCGGTAAAATTGTGTGGTTTTGTTCCCTGACATTTAAGTGGTCTTTACCAGTGCTGACCAATGTTTTATTGACTAGAGGACTAATAGTGCACAAAATGAAAAACACTTTATTTAGCATTTCACAATGCTAATAGTAAAATTAAGCTAAAATTAAAATCTGCAAGTGTTAAGGGTGGGTGAGGGTCATCTGCTAAGATCTGACTGTGAAGAACAATATAAAATTTATTGGCATCATGTCAATTTCTGTGATATTCAGTGGTTCTGCATGTTAGATGGGTTAAATTTTGGGGACAAAACAGACTGGACAATAGATTCTCCAGGAATAAAGATGCTATCTATTTAAAAGATTAATTTACCCATTCAAAGTCAAACTCAGATCACGCTGTGTCATCTTTTTTTGGACTCAAAAGTAACATGTTTTTTATGTATCGCTAGAGGTGCTACAGGATCAAAATATCAGGGATACTGCTTTTTGTCTCATCAGTTTGAGAGACATGTCAGTGTCTATGTTTGAGCAGCTGGCTAGCCGGGTGCTGGTGTAACACGGTAGGAAAGAGGAGACAAAGTAAAGACGTGTGCTGTAACCTACACGTCACTAACAGTGTGTTACTAGTAGTACTGAAGTGCAAAGACTGCACAAGCATCCAACCAGATATTTGCAGGTATGTTTACATACAGTTTAATGTGCGTTAACTGAGCACCTAATTAGCTTTCCAGCCTGCTTTATTGCAATGAATGTTTATTAGCTTGTTCAACAAGCTGAAGTGCAGGACAACATTTGTATTTGACTTTAGCAGGAAAGCTAATCTGGATTGCTCAAAATCTGTGGCTCTTGTGTAGCAGGTGGATATCTGGTTCAGTGTGATGTCTGCTCTGGCTACGAGAAAAACAAAGATACTACTTAACACAAGATTTAGGTCTCCATCTATAAAGACAGAGACCTTATGGCAGGAGTTTCTAAACTTTTCTATGCCCAGCACCCCCCAAATAACACTACAAGCAGTACATCTATATTTTATTTATGCTGTAACATAGTTCTTAGTTATATATAATTATATATAAATATAATTCATAGCTTTGGAATTTTTGTAGCTATGCCTTTTTAGCTTCATTACATGATTTCCTGTTGAAAAATGTGTCTATATTTGTGATTTAACTTCAACTAGCAAGATGTTAGCTAGCCAGCTAGGTGAATAGATTTCAGAAGCAGAGTAGGCAAAGCAGGCACAGATCATACCAGGGCAACACTGGTTGACAGTTTATGACTGGATAAATAATAATTTTACTAACAGGCAATGAAAAAGAAAGGTATGGCCAAAGGACAATTTCATTTTGTTATTAACATAAATTACATAATAATAAAAATGATAATATAAAAAAATCTAATAGTGTTTTTAATATTCATTATTTTCCCACATCCTCACTCTAATTTGTGGAGGCTCCATTGGTGCCTTTTTGCACTTCGCTTGGTTTCAGATTTTTCCCCCAAAGGACAACACAGGAGAAGTTCTCTATAATCTGATATTTAGGCTTATGTGGTAGGCCCTCTAACACACTCAACACACACACACAAACACACAAGCAATTTATTGGGGGCTTAACTGATTGTACAGTATTCAATGATTTCTCTCCCTAAACTCCTGATTCTGATAAGGAACTCCCTTTGTCAGGATGGCATAGATATACAGAAAATGTAGTGTGTAAAGAAATGTACAACAAAGCAATATTAGAACACAAACAATCAAAATGACAAATTTTAGATGGATATTGAAGAATAATACCAGCATGCACTGTGAAAGTATTTTCTTTATTACCATTAATACGGGTTATGAATTTTAAAGTCTATATGTAGAGGCTCAAATAGATATCTTTGTCATTTCATTTTTTAGTTTAACTGTTTTCAAGGTTTGCAAAACTTTATGGGCTAACGATAAAGTTACTTGGCGCTCAGTCTAAAACAAGTGAGTATCCCGAGTGAAAACATCTCTTATAGCCTTCAGCTGTTTGACCTATGATACATGAGAATCCTTTGTGTAGAGGCCAATCACCATACTAATCTGTGTTTAGTTTAGTAGCACTACTGAGCCACAGTTAAAGCGTCTAAATCAAAGAAAAGAGCTCAAGCTTGAGATTCCTTGCTACATAATCTGGTGACTCACAGTACCTTGACAGCCTCCTCAAACCTGCATTGATTTACCAGTGTTCTACATCAGCTGCATGCTTCATATTATTGGAAACCTAATCTTTTGCCTGATGCCTATTTGGCTCAAGGCCAATAGTGTGTTTAGTGACATCAAATCACAACAGCTTTGGATGACCGGCCACACATGCGGTCAGTGAATTCCCATGGAATTATGCTAACAGGAGAGCTGAGAAAAACTGAAAAAAAATTCAAGTATAAGACAGACTGGAAACATAATTAGAAAAATTTACAATTTATAATGGTGGAACTTGTCATTTTTGTGCTACAATCTACATGGTGAATATACCAGCAGCCATGAAAAAATGCATATGTTTATGCAACAGCGCATATAGTATATGTGAGCCAGACAGACAAAGCCTGCTCCAGACTGTTTGCAGTGCCCTCCTTATGGATAGTGACTCACCAACTCAATCTCTCTCCTCCCATTTCCCTGTTCTCCTTCTCATCTGCTATCCCCAAGCCTGCCAAATAAAGGTGTGACAAAGATGACAAAGGACTCTCCTCAAAACGAGATGCAGCATCAGGCTGAGAAAAGCACCAGAAATTCAATTTCATCCCAAAACAAACATTCTCTGATCTATAGCTCTTTATCGATTTCATCCTTTGGAATTGGGAGACTCAAAGCAGTCTAGAACTATTACATATAAGAAATATGAAAAGTGAGGATGGGAGGTGGGGATAGTTGGTGGGAGGAGGCTGGAGAGGGTTGATGGGATGGATTGGAAGGTGGCAGGGACAGCAAGGCTGGGGATGTGGTGAATCACTGCAGCTGATAATACTGCCTAATAAGTAAGACAAGGAAGAGGAGAGGAGTTTGAGGAGGGATGAAATGGAAAGGAACGGCAGTTGTGTGTGGAAAATGAGACAACAAACCAGTAAGAGGAAGTGTTAGAAAGCAATAGACAAAGGAAGAGCGAGAGACTGCTGCTGAGGCAAAATATGCAAGGTCAGCAGATGGCGTCTGTGGGCCAGAAATGAAGGTCCTGCAGTCAGAGTAGTGGACAGTCATGTGAGAGCACACATGCCTGTGCGCACACTTGCATGCACGCGCGCACACACACACACACACGCACACACACAACGACAAAAACAGTACAAACTTGCACATTTAACACTGACACGTTGCCGCAATCATATAAACCTACGCAGACCTTCCCTGTGCTTATAGAAGCAGCACCTTGAACACAGCATGCCCAATGGAAAGATTGTGTCCAGGGATCAGGTAGGGCACTGCACCACTCTCCATCAAAGACGGAGGATGGCCACACACACTCAAAGACACACACACACACACACACGTGCACACACGCACGCCTAGACTCATTTATGCTTGCATTAATGTTTGCAGAAAGGGCTTGCCTAAAGCATTTGGCAGAACAGCATTACCACTGTCCAAATACTTTCGCTGTAGGTTGTTAAACAGCTCAGAAAAAAATTACAAACTTGAGCTTTAATAAGATGTTAATATGAAAAAAAAATGCGAGAGCAAAGAGAAAAAAGACAAAGAGAGAGTAAGTCAGCCTCAAGGACCACATCCTTTCCTGCAAGTTGTCTGGTGTGGCAAGGTGACAGCTTAACCACACCACTGCAAGAGAACACACAAACCCAGGTTGCAGTCTTTGTTTCCATGTAGAAAAGCACGGAGGGATATTAAGAAACCACGAGTATGAAAAAAAAATGGCAGGGGGAAAGGATTTCTTCATTGTTACATCATGCAAAGTTTCCGAGGAGGATGTTAATCAACCAACATTAGAACTGATAATACAAAGAGGTGCAACAATCTCGAATACTGAAGGCGGATAATTTGGTATCTGGTTTTGTGAAGAGCACACAGTGTACAGCGGGCATAGACTAAGAACTGAAAAAAAAAAAAAAAAAAAAACACCACAGGGAGCCTTAGATATTGATGGCTTTGTCTCCCCAAACTGAGGCTC
This sequence comes from Acanthurus tractus, assembly GCA_029783725.1. Lineage (NCBI taxonomy): Eukaryota > Metazoa > Chordata > Actinopteri > Acanthuriformes > Acanthuridae > Acanthurus > Acanthurus tractus. Next base: position 16,289,743 of record JAQNCA010000002.1, on the reverse strand, counting down.
ACAGCCCTCCTGGGACTGACAAGCTAGCACCAGGCCCATTATGATTAGCACTGTAGCATTTCTCCTCATCATTAGCTATAGAAAGCTCAAGCCAGTCAGTGATGAGTGATAGGCCCACAAGGCTGGATGGGAAAAGAGGGCTTGTTCCTTGAAAGGTTAAAGCATTTTGATGTAGATAGGGTTCGTTTTTCGCTGGAGGAACTACAGAAAGTCCAATCAGCAAATAAATACCTCCTTTTTTTCGCCTCAACTACATCTGGATGAATCATAAAACTCCTTTTATGGTTTGCTGGGTAGGGAATACAAATGTCACTGTAATCTTGTGCCTTCTTGAAATGAAAATGTAAAATTCTTCATGCATTTCTTATGCTTTGTGTCTAAATCAATCCCTACTGTTACACAAGGTTCTGCATGTTTTCCAGTAGCCGTATGTTTCCCCTTAGGGCTGCTTGATGTTCTTTGAGAGTCTACAAACCTCATAATCACATAAAACTCAGTCCACTGGCAATGTTACCAACTAAGCCTCTCCAAAGGCTAGGGAAACCCCTGGTAATGTTTCAGATAAGAGCAACTTTCCAGCCAAACGGGACAATTTTTCAACTACAACACAGTGGAATGTAGATTTTTATCTTGTGCAATCAAATTGTGCTTGAAGCCGTTCTTAGAACAGACATAACTAAAACAGCCTCCTTAGCGCAGACTTGCAGGATCAAAAACACTGATATAATTACTGTATCTGTATTTTTGAGAGGCTTTACAATGGGAGTCAAAGCAGATCAACTGTGGAAAACGAAAATTAAACAGTTGAGTATAAAGTTACCAGAAAAAGTCCCCTAAAGACCAGGACCAAGCCGCTATCTCCTGTGACAGCATTAGCCGAACACAGGCATGAACACCCACCCACACACACACACACACACAGCCTTCAGTCTGAAAAAACATACAACCAACTTAGTACTGATTGATTTATAAACACATCTTGTTTATTGAGTAATAAAGTCTATAAGAATCTGTGAAACATAAAACTCTGCCATTCAAATATACTGTTTTCTGCTACAATAAATTCTTTAAGAGCTGAAACAGCACATCATCCGGCAGCACGTATACAATTAGGAGAGGGAGACCTGACTGTGAGGCTGTGCTATCCTGCTAGCTGTTAGAAGATCAGGCAGATAAAGATATAAAATTACAATGATTCACGGAATGGCTTGACCATTTTTGTGAGAATAAACAGTGCTGTGCTTTTCCTGCACTCTCGGTTCTTGCAAATTAAGCTTAGTAGTACTGTCCACTGCAAACACACACACTCACACACGGACACATGCGCGCACCCACACAGGCATACAAATCCAGCCCACGGAGCTGAATATTAACACTGAAAGAAAACAAATTGAAGCACCTAGTCGAGTGTGTCTGGGAGTGAGAGGCTATTTTGTAGCAACCAAAACAACTGGGTCATATTAGAACAGCCCCAGTTTTCCAACTCTGCCTGACTCTATTAACAAAGTCATGATGATCTGCTGGTTATTGGATTGAAACATAATTCCCCAGTCCGACTCTCTCTTTCCAAAATCTTCCATCTCCATCCAGATGGCTTGGGGTTTCACTCATGTCAATGCTTGGCACTACATATTTGTTTGGTTTTCTCACTGTAATGCAGTCGAAGGAAAAATGTTGTAGTTTCCAGGCCCTTCTGTGGTGACAGGGGTAAAATTACATTGAGGCTGGGGGACCACCAATTCTTAGTAAAATATAACTCATTCAAAAAAGCAGCAGGGACAGTTTTATGTGTGGTATGTTGATTAAAACCTTGAGAAACAACACCGAAGTTATGAAAAGCCAGCCTGGAATTGCTAAACGCAGCCAACGGAAAGTCAATCATATACAGAGGCAAACGTGCAATAAAACAACTTCAACTACCAGATATGTGTTGGTATGTCAAGTTGGATGCAAAGAAAAGTCTAGTATCACTACTGGGAATTCACTCTGTAATCAGCCCAGAGGCAAACCTGGATCACACAAACAAAAGCCCTCCTGATTCCTACGTTTTAATCGATCTGTCGAGAAACGGCTGCATGGATCTAAAGTCCGACACTCTTTTCATTTGTTGAACTGTGTCGGCTTAACACTCACTGTGTTTGTTGTTGTTTTCAGGGCCCGGTGTGGTTCTGACAGGCTCCTGGGGATGTCCATGCTTGGGGGTCCGGCCCCTTGGCAGCCCTGATGAGGACAGCTTCCCAAGCCTGGGGCCACTAGGGCTCTCCATGCCTACAATGGTGGTTGAGAGGGGGTACAAACACACAGGAGATATAGATAACCAGAGGCAATATTGGTATGTGTTCTGCCGCTCATTAATCCTATTCCATTGCTTGTCAAAACATTATTAGCAATTCCCACTGTATCAATAGCTTCAGTGCGCTTTCTTCATGCTGGCCATCGGTGCTATTAGACTGAAGGTTATCTGAGTGGAGGCACACACATAATCTGCGGTGGTAATGAGGGTGTGACCTTCCATGTTTCATTTCAAAATCAATATTCTCACTTACACACCAACTCCATGGTCTGCCCATTAAACAAAAGGTGAGTCAAAGAGAGAGAGAGAGAGACGAGGGACATGCAGCTCCCTGAGCAGCCCTGCCTTCTTTTAATATTATGAAAACAAGTGATGCATCTCTTCATCGGGTCACGTGGTCAGCAGCAAAGGTTGTTGTTTTTTTTTTTAATTCGAGTGAAGGTTAATCTGAATTTGTTGACTGCTATATTAGATTAAATAGCACAGTCTGACAATCCATTATAAATGTCATGCCACCATCATCCATAGTAAGCCTATAAGTCAGTTCTGGACCGTGTGTGCTCAACCCTCAGTCCCTATCAGCATGGTACAATCTAATGGATGAAGGCTGACACTTGCTAATTATGCTAAGTGGGACTGATTACGATCCAACATGCTTTCTCTTAGCACACATTCATGTCACTCTCCTAATGAATTACAACAGCACACAAAGGGTCACCCAGCGGGGGTCACAGTGTCTGTTTACGCGTCATGCTATTCACTGTACATTGAATGGCAGGAGCTCATCCATCATGATGATGACACTCACGGTTTGTTATAAGTTGTTGATAAAGTTTTACATTGAAAAGGGCACAGGGAGCTGGCTGCAGGGTGCAAGTTGCAGAAATATTGCATGCACCAATGCTAGGCACCTTCCTGTTTCTGTATGATGTGTGAAGCGAACTATAGACCAGCAGCAAACTTCACTAAAAATAGAAAGATGTGGTGAGAGATACAACGCCACACTAAGATACACTACTGAATAATCACTGGTAAAAAAAAACAAAACAAGATGATCACTTCAGTAACCCTTTAGAAACTGTTTGGATTGAATTCATGATTGTGAGTTGCAATAGTAACCCCGATGGTTTTTGCACACACTATTTTTTATTTCCTGTGTTATGAATTGGGTCTTACTATGATATTCTTTAGAATGTAACACTTTTTAGTTTTTTATCTGGCACTTGTACAGTAAAAAAACAAACAAACACCGCAGCTGGTGTTTTCATAAAGGATTAATTCTACAAGTGAACGTCAGCCCCACATTACCATACATTTAGCTAGACACAACAAAACCTGGTGACACCCACTCACATCTCCTCACACAATCTGCTGACAAACCAACCTGGAAATAAGTATTTTAGCTCCACACGTGGCACACTGCCATGCCTGTGTGTGAGTGTGTGTGTGTGAGTGTGTGTGTGTGTGTGAGAGAGAGAGAGAGAACTACAACAAGGTTAAAGAGTTGCCTATGGCTGTGGTAAAGAAAGAAAGAGTGCCACACTTTC
>JAQNCA010000002.1:16275087-16285803 GCA_029783725.1 Acanthurus tractus | reverse complement strand
GAGAGAGAGAGAGAACTACAACAAGGTTAAAGAGTTGCCTATGGCTGTGGTAAAGAAAGAAAGAGTGCCACACTTTCTTCCTCCAAATCGGCCACACCTACCTGAACTGTCGGGCAGTCACCCAGCGCTAGGGGCCGGGTGGCCCCGGGTCACCCACGTGAGGGAGGAGGGGGGGTGGGGGGGTCAGGAGACAGGCACCAAGGTGGGCGTTCTTCCACCAATGTTATGTTACATGGCAATCACACCTGCTGTGCGTCAAGGACCGGTCAGACTGGGTTTGAGGGGGCCTGAAAGGAAGCGGACAGTCGTCACCTTCGTCCGGTCCCCCCACTCTGCAGACGACGACGAGGTGGACACCAAAAAATAGAGCAGGGCAGGAGAAGAGAAATTACAATCTCGTCTGTACATGAAAAGAAATCCTGGACACTTTCACCTTATTCCCAGTTTCCAATTGCCTTGCCCCCCTCCTTTCGTGCATTAATATGTATACCACGAGGCACTTCTTCAACCTCTGTCTTCTCGTCAAACACTCCAGAAATATTAGAAATAGCCAGGAAAGATAGGTAGGTCCCCGACTCCTTGAGGAAAAATATTAGAATACGGGATGGTTTATATAGGCAGTGAAGCAAAATGGCGACTTTATTACGAAGGAGGAGTAAAAAAAAAAAAAATCCTTGCGCTGGCTGGAGCTAAAGGGAGGCACAAAAATATGTTTAGTGCAGTAATTTCGACGGCTGCGAGACAGTTGGTTTGAGTAAAAGAAAACGAAGCGAAGGAAAAACAGCAGAAACGCCAAATCTCGGTCGGTTTGGGTACACTCCTCGGCTCCTTACCTCGGGATTATTTCGGTTTTTTATACGGATATTATCTCGGCGGCCGTGTACAGTATTACAGTAATGTGTGTTAGGTCATGCGCGTATCCACTCCACCTTTGACAGTTGCAACTAACAGTCTTGAAGCAACTTGCAAACTCTCGCGTTATTATTTTTCTATATCGAGCAGATTAATATTGGGGTTTTCTGTCTAATAAACTCGCTGCAATACCGGCTCGTGCTGCTCCTCCGACGTAACGGCGTTCGTTCCTGACGAAAAAAAAAAAGGGTCAGGGCTTAAATTCCTTAAATCAGCCTTCGCCAAGTATTTTAATCTAGTTGCCGCTAAATGATCTTCCCATGCGTCCTCCAGCCTATAGCAGCTTTACCGAGGCAGACAGGGGAAATGATTATGGTTAGTGGCAGGGCTATTATTTGTCATTGCCTAACTGTAGGCCAGTGCTTTAGTCAGGCAATGCAAGTAGCCGTCTCCATTAACCACTGGAATAATAATAATAAAAAAAATAATGCCCTAAATTTATTTGAGTTTAGCCCAAAGCAGCTAAATATAGGTTAATGAATTCATTCAGCATTATACAGAGACATTAGGCTGTTATGGTAATCCATCATGCAATCCCAAAATTCAAGGTCAATATTTAGGCATTAACCATTTATCCTGTTCTGTGTTCATAGCACCTCAGTAATAGGCCTACAGTCAATACAATATTGGATTTTTAATTGCCATTTCTGCAAGTTGACTGCAGGCGATGTGCACACTCCTGGCATTTCCCACGTTTAAGTCAGCAAATAAGAAATGTTGGAACATATGGTGTGAAGCCACGTCTTCCTTGTGTCACAAGCTCACTAAATTAATCATTCATGGTATCATCGCCACCTCACTGGGCTTCAGTAAAACAACAGAGGGTCTCTTAGTCTTTGATTGGTGCCAGTCATCATGACCTAATATTTCCTATTAGTTGAAATCATCTGAAACCATGATGTAATGGGTGTGTGTGTGTGCAAATTGTTTTCAGAATTGCCAGTAGAGGGCAGGAGAGCCTCACTTTTGGACCAAGTGATGTATGGGCACAGTAGACCCGTCATGTATTTAAATAACTTTAAATGTATTTCGTTTAATGAATAGTCCATCACATTGAAATGAAAGATGTTCGCACACACTGTAAAAAAAATGCTACTGGAGAGTCAGATAAGAGTCGAGGTATTTTTACACGAATTTGCACAGAATGAATAATCAGACAGGTATGAGAACAAAGCATTGATATCGAATTGACTTAAAGGTAGCATTATCTTTAAATAAAATTTAATGTTTTTGCAGACTGTTACGATATCTTAGTTTATTCTAATTTAAACAGTATTCAACAATTTAATAAAAAGTTCCTATTTAAATTTACTGTTGCAAATGACAAAATATTTCCAGATTTTTTATGACCAGTTATTTAAAATCAGTGTGCATTAATTGTCCACTGGGGGGCAGTGCCACCCTGTGAGTAGGAACAGCTCTTGGACAATAAAGAAACATAGGCCTCTGTAGCGTCTTTATGACTGCTAATGTGCAGCTGTTTTTTTTACTGCAGTGGCATATATGCTGAAACATCTTGGGAATATTTTTATCTCATCCGACTTGAGGCGATACAAAGCTGGTTCACAACACGCTGAACCTCCTGAGAGGGTGTTTCACTCTTGACTGCGTGAAAACTGCTATTCTCCTGCACTGTGTGTCCAGCTGATAAAAGTTAAATCTTCCTCCTGCTCTCTTAAATGGCTGCTGATGAATAGTTCACGCGAGGCCTTGTTTCACCCGTGATTAATCCTTTTACCATGGCTGTGATTTATGTGCCCACTCATCCTCTGCTGAGTGAGCAAAAGGCTACTTAATGGTTTTTAAAAGTGGCCAGGTGGAGTGGTCTGTGCCCTAAAAGGCTCTTGACGAGTCCATCCGGCAGTTGATTGTGTTATTTATCTTTTGACCTTTACATTGAAAGTTGAGCGAGCACACATGGACTTTTTTTCCCACACCGCCATGCATTGTAGTCGTATACTGAATAATAACAGTGGGGTTCTGGCCAGAAAATTTACAGTCTTCAGCTGTTTATGCCACTGAGCAACTCCAGTGGAGCAGCTGCTTAAGGGCTCCTCAACAGAGGCTGATGAGCGAGGACAGAGTGTTTTTCATTCTCTTTCAGTGCTGTCAGAGGACTGAGATCCAGCTGATCAAAGCCACAAGCAGATAACGATAAACAAGCTGAATGGAGAGTCTCAGCGTTTGGGTGTTTTAGAGAATAATGACAAAAGACAAGCCTTCAAAAAAAAAAAAGAAAAGACTCTTAATAAAAAACAGGAACCAATTAACTGCACCAACCAACCATCTGCTCTGCAGATTTATTCAAGGTTGAGAAGGCCACTGTTCACTGAATCTGTTTATCATACATGTGCCTTGTTATCAACTGGTGAGATGCTTCATGTCTCTCAGTAATTGGATCCCAGTGTGTGTGTGAGAGTCTGTGTGTGTTGCAGACGGAGAAAAAGTGTGTGTGTGTGTCTCTTTAGACAGTTAACACTGCTTTGCATTCAGGGATGTTCGCGTCGTACTTGTGGCCTCCAGGTGACAGGTCAGAGCGCAGGTACGAATTTAAGACATATTGACTTTGTACTGAATCTGATGTGTAAGATTTTTAGATTCAGCTTCAGATTGTCTGTACTTTTTTCTTTTTACAAAGTCTTTTTGAACTGACATTCTCACACACTGGGAACATATAAAAACTCACTGTTCGAGGGAGTAACTGATGAATAAGTGAATTAATTAACTGACAAATAAATGAATTAAAGGGAAAAAGAAATAAAAGAGGAGAAAAGGGCAAACAAAACCAGAAACAAACGGCTAAATGAAGGTGGCAAGGAAGGACAAAAACAAAGGAAAAAAAACTGAGAAAGAAAAAAAAAGCACCTTCAAGAGTTGTGCAGGATTTTATTATGGCCAGAGTGGAAAGCTGGGGACACTTGAGGGAATTTAAGGACAGAGCCACTGAGGTGAATCAGTTTTGTGCCAGTTTAAGGTGCACTATGTGACTTTTTGACGGAACTTTTAAAATCAGCAGTTTGTAAGAACTTACATGACTTTTCAATGTATTTTAAATCCATGCTATATTGTTAAATTTTTATCAAAGAGAACTAAAAGAGCCCTTTGAGTGTCTGGAGAATAGCCAAAATCTGAGATTGTTCAATAGTGCAACAAAAGCAGTCGGGTGTCTATGTATTTGCGTTTGCATAAATGTGTAAAAAAAGAGATAAAAACACACTGAGGGAAGTTTGTAGTTTTTCTCTGTGCTCAGTAAATATAATAAAACATTTACCTTTTACCTTTTTAAGAATGGAAAAAATTAATGACTGATGTGTAACGAGTGTATGGAAGTCAAGGTACAGGTCAGCAGTTATACATACTTATTCATACTACCCTTTTTCAGAGGTCCTATTACACACAATTTATTTCTCAATTTGTCAACTACAAACCAAAGAAGGAGCCCTTTTTAACTTTTTTGGGGATTGTTCAATGTTGGATTTATTTTGGTCTATTTCCAAAGGACATAAACCAGCTCTACTTTCCCACAGAGACTTGGCTATTTTCAGAGGACAACCAGCTTTGATTGTGGGAAAATGGACAGTTAAAAAACTATTTCCCTCAGAGGGAACAACAATTCCTACTTGTTTTTAAACATGGTCACAAGAAGTGATTTCTGTCATACATTTGGTGTATGACTGCACATGTGGGAAAATCTTCTTCTACAGTTTCTTGAGACAAATAATAAGCTTTGACTTTAGGATTTTCGGTACCTGCCTGATGTGGAGCACATTTGACTTGCTTCTGGTGCTTTTGTTTGTTGGTTTCTTTTTTCTTCACTGTTTTATCCTTCTTATTAATCTATGCTCATGTCTGATGAGGCTATTTTTGTTGCTTTGATAACTTTTATATCAAATGTGACCCCATGTTTCAGTGTCCACTGACCTGACTGTATAAAACTTGCAAAAAAAGCTTAAAAACATTATAGTAAGAAAATAAAATCATGACCAGCAATCTCAGTTAGTTTATTCTAAAAAGACAGCTTTCATCATGTTCCATATCATATCTTTATATCTGTAAAGCACATAAATATGTTCATTTTCTCCTTTTTTTGCATTTCAAACAGTTCATCCATCATCTGACAAAGTAAACCAAAAGTGTTATATTTAGTTAATATTTACAGTACATCAGGTAATCAAAAAATAATACAGCGTGTTTTGTTTCTCTTAACAGTCAATTATTACATTAGCTAAGAATCCTTTTTTAAAGGACAGGTGGACGGATTTTTTTGTTTTTTGGAAGTTGATTCATTTATGTAATTTATTAATTTATGTCCGGTATATGTCGTCATCAAACATAGCTGTCTGCTGCTGCCTCAAACGTGCTTCCTTCAGTTACACTGGGAATCTTGCATGTGGGAAACTGTCATGGTGTCTTCATTTCTAAGCGTTAAGAATCACAGTGTCACACCAGGGACAGAAAATGGGTAGAAAGCAAAAGAGGACTGACCTTTTTTTTGTAGGTATTTGTGTGCAAGAGATGACATATTACAGTAGCACATCAAAGGGCAAAAGCTATGACACTGACAAATATTGCCACCGTAACAGGCAAAATGTTTATTAACCTCGACAAAAAACTCCTGTTTGCATCTTGAATCGTTAAAACAAAATTCATAACATTTATTTCATACAATTCTACTTCTCTCCACTGTGCATTATTTAAATTATTGCTTTAATAAGCATTGACGGTCAGTGATTATCACATTAACGCTACATCCTTGGGATTCACTCCATCAATATAAGTCTAGTGTTACAGTATAGGCAGATTTACAGTTATTCTACTATGCTCATACTGTATATATACTTCTATGTTCTCGCTGACATACTGCAGATCAGTCACAATATAAAAAAGATTGATTGTTGGAATGACATTCGACTTGAAGTGTTGTGTTTCTGTTGCTCCAAAATTAAAGTCCTGAGAGAAAAATGCAGTGAGCTGTGGGTTAGACTTGGTGGACGCATGTCAGACAGGCTCTACTTGTGAAAAGGCTCAGTGTTGGGAGATGGAGATCAACTGGAGGTTCCCTTCACTTTCGACCCAGTGGCCAAACAGTGGTGCCGCATGTAAATCTATGCTTGTATGTCACATGTTTGCATCATCACTGAGTTCAAAGGTTAATGTGATGTGAAACCAGGACAGAGAGTTGTTCATATAATGACCATGAGGCATAAAACAGTTTCTGCACATGTAAAGCATGTGTTGACATCAAACCCGTGTGGGATTTTTTCACCACGGATCTGTTGAAATGACCAAATCAGTTCGGTCCAAATGAGACGGAAAACCAAAAGAAGATTTGCTGTGATCAAGCATGAACCAGTGACGCGCCTACATCCTCACAAGTGTTGTGAATCTCACATCTTATCACTATGTTACAGTGGGTACCCCTGCCTTGAGCGGGGCTTTGTCTCAGTCTCAGTGTCTGTAAACCAGATTGGCCGTGTTGAATGAGAATCCTCCAGACTGGCTGGCATCTAGTCTATGGACTCGTCCTCTCCCCTTTCACTCGTTGATTCTCCGCTCACATATCTGAAGACAGCAGCTCTTCCATGGCTCCTGGAGATGTATTGTGACAGGGGATGAGGGAAAGGGCTGCCAAATGGACCCAGGGATGAGCTAAGAGAAGTTTCCAAAGGAGGCTGCAGAGAGAGAGAGAGAGAGAGAGAGAGAGGAGGGGGATACATAATTAGGATTCATAAGGATAAAAAAACAGAGGTTAAAGAGCAGGAATATCACGTTGTGTCCTTTTGTAAGTCTTTCTCTGTTAATGCACTACAAAGTTCTTTTTCTTCTGCTGTGATCCTAAAACCCTCTCGCCTCTGAAACACATCAGTCTCATCTGAAAGCCTTTTCAGAACACAAGCACGAGGCTCATTAACCCTCCTAAATCTGCATGTGACACTTCACCCCCCCCCCCCCCAGACTCTACTGAATTATCAGGTAACCTGTGAGGCTGGCCTCTCCCCATGTAGCACGTTGCACTCAATCACAAAGCAACAAGCTCTATAATAACCAATAATGTAGTGTGAAACACTGGCCGAAGATTAATGGTGCTGCATGAAGGCTGCTGCAGGTGGAGACCAGAGAGAGACTAGAATTGTGATGTACGAGAGAAAAACATGGGAACATCCTTAAAATAAAGATATTTAATATTCAAATTTTGGTGTGCAGCTATGTTAACGATATACACAAATCCTGTGTGTATTTATTCCTACTATATGATCATGCTGTGCTCTATTGACATACACCACAGTTAGAATCTAATAAAGCCTACAGCAATGGGAAGAAATTATGACATTAAGCTAATTAGTGGGTAATAACAAGTCTTTTTTCTCAATGTCATTATCTCTTTTTCTTTCTATCCAAACAACAGATGCGACCAGGTGGCTTCCCTGACAACTAGCCAGTTCATTCCATCCTGAAATGACACCAAGTGTCAGTGGGAAGGCGGTCTTTCCGCTCCCAGCCTGTTGGCATTTCAGCTCTGAGCCCCCTCCCTCCTCTGCTGATAGCCGAGGAAGAAGAGCCACCTGTCTTTCGGCACAGACAGATGTAACGTGGCACTGGATGAACCCCAACCAGGAAACGATAGACTGGAAAGACAGAAGGATGGAGGGGGCCTTCTTTTACTTGAGGCTTGTGCAGACACAGAGAAAGCCGCCTCTCTGATAGAAAATCCTTTTAAATGAGCTCCCGATGGAGTCGTCAGAGCCTAGGTGCAGCGCAGGAGGGGAGGCGGAGGGGAAAGGGGGGGGGGGGGTGAACAGCGAACAACTGGGCAAAATTTGTGCTGACGAGAGCTGACATGTTTCTCCTTTTTCTCTGTCTGTCACGCTCGCAGTTTCACTCATGTTCTGATCCAGAGTTCAGCTGGCAGATGCCACATGGAGCTCTGAGTCAAGCTCCGCAACGATGGGCAACATCACAGGAGCGTTTCTGAGCAACAAGGTTAGCAAGACAGTCTTGCACAGTAGCCAAGTTGCTGCTGACAACACACCTTTTGACATGGGGTGGAGGGGGTCAAGGTTGGCATCGCGGTTATTCAAGCGTCATCCTGCTTCAGCTAATTACCTCTGAGGGCCTGAAACATGGCAGATGGCTCCACCAAAAAGCCTTGATCTGCTTTGATGAAAATTTGATGTGTTGAGAAGGAAGGAGGGACTGACAGTTTATTATAAAGATGTATCAACAACCAGAGGCTGAGAAGAAGAAGAAGAAGAAGAAGAAGAAGAAGAAGAAAAAGAGGAGGAAGGAGGGCAGATCCCCCACTGGGCTCTGATCTGAATCCTCCCTCGCAAAGCTTTCCAGATGTTACCGCAACCCCTGCACGGTTCACACTACCCTGAGAGAGTTGTGGCTCTGGGCTGTGGAAGACATCGTCCTTGTCTTTCCCCGACTAACTAATAAATAACACAGCCTCGCCTGCTGAAAACACATGAAATACTGTAAGTGAAGTGTCTGAAAAAAAACAAAAAAACAAGAAGGAACAGCTTTCCCTGCGTACAAGAGTTATGAGGAAATATGAACAACAGCCTGTGAAATAATGCAACACAAACTGTTGTGGTGAAAAATGGTGGATTGGCTGTACGCGTACATTTGCATTCACCTTTGATGGTCTGCTTTGAATTTCCACACTGCTTTACTTTCAACTGTTACACTTTATAAACATTTAAATAAGTTTTGTGATTTATTGGTTCAACCGTGACCTGAAACTTTGCACTAAGTTTAAAGTAATACAAGCAAGAAAATATGTGATTTGAAAGTAAAAACATCTGTAGAGTTGGAAAAAGGCTGTAAAAAGTTTATGGCTTGTTGGAGAAGGATGGATTCTGAAAGTTTGCCTGTGATGATGTTCAGACCAAAGCTTCACTACAGGTGTTCAGCCATGTTTCGAAAAGAATATGATGTATATGCTCTATAAAAGATGAAAAAAGGGAATGACATTCCAAATAATTTAGGGGCAGCATGACCTCAAACGGCCAAAGCATTAATTTTTATCATTTAATGCCAAAACAAAAAACAGACACATAATTCTTTAGTTATGAAAGAACCCACTGAAATTTGTCCCAATTCCCCGACAACTTGCCTTAAAAAGAGACAGATTACAAAGTTGGTGTGAAGGGTGTTGGTGCAAAATTTTGACTTTTATTCCTAATTGTGGGTCAAGCTCCAAAATCAATGGATCCAACATCTCCCATAATGCTTGTCTTTAATCTCTATCCCCTCCAGCTTGTACATTTCCATCATTAGGTTATTTTCTCAAACCGCAGGAAGCTCCTTTCAGAGTCATGTAAGACATTACAAAACTGTTGTGACAGACTGAGTAGCTCTCAGCATATGATCTAAGAGTGAAAAAGTCTCTTTTTGATTAAAAAAAACAAAACAAAACAAAAAAAAATGTTGAATTATTCTTCTGAACTCAGTCCACAAAAAATACCCAAATATCTCTTTCAGTCAGATACGTGCTTTTTTTGAATTCCTACTCTCATTTTCTTCTCGGTTATTGTGAGGAGAACAACATTTTCAACAATAATTTGCAACAGATGTAATGTGATCCCATGTTGAGTGTGAAATGCTATTACAGTGCTTTGAGCTAGTGAGCCTGCTCCAGACAGATTAGCATGGAGGGAAAAGTGGGGCCCCACAGCCAGGGAATCAAAGAGCTATCACACCGAGCTCTCTTTCACCATGCGCCTTCTTTTATTAACCTCTTTACCTGTCTCATTTCTTTATCTTTATGAACAGTTTCATCTTCTGCATTTTTTCTCTGTCTTTTAAACATCATGCCTTCAATCACGGATCTATGTCCTCTTTTTTCTTTTATTGCTCTTCTTTTCTGCTCTCTAGGTTTTCAGATCTTATCCTTCAGGCTTTTCTCTGCTTTGTTCTCTCAATTGCTCTTTTAATTTTTTGACTCACATATTTTATTTTTAGGGGGGGAGTAGTTGGAATGATACCAGAAGCGCACTTATTGCTTCTTAAGGTATAAGAAATCACTGAGGAGAACATTTCACGCAGCTGCCTGTGCGGGTAATATGAGAGTCTTGTTTGTGGTTGTGTTAAATCGTGCCATCATGGCTCAGATCAGAAACAAACTCATATCACATTCAGACTCATTCATCCTTTCATCCCCTTTTCAACAGTTATTGTGAGATCAATATTTAATTTTTGGTGAAACCATTGGAGATGAATCAGACATGACAGGCGGCATGACACAGGGCCTCACTAAATCACACCAGAATTGTAAATGTAGCAGAACGGGTGTGTTAGGTTGAGTGGAGTACAGTGTGAACTGAGACAGCCTGTGCTCTGCTTCTTAAAGACGAGTGTAGGAGCAAATCCTGCAGGTACATTAGCTACTTAGTGACACGTCTGGCTCTTTATTCCTAACCTCCAGCCCTCATCTCTTCGCCCCAACATCACTATGCTTCTGCACACATATGACCGACCATATTCCAGTGGAAACATCAGCATCTTTCCCCTCCTCCCCATGTCAGTGAGTGCAAGAGTTACAACAGTATCCCTACAAGACTGCAGGGTTTTGAGCTAAATGTGAGCATCTGCATGCTTACACGCTCATGAGACTATGCTAGCATGCTGATATTTTTCAGGTATGTTGACAAGGGCCTTATTCAGTGTTACTTTTCTTGTATAATATTGTGATCATAAAAATATCCGAAAACAAAATCTTTAACATAAATGCCTGTGAAAAATCTCATGGCAACCCGCCAAATGGTTGTTTGAATATTCAGGGCAAACAAAAGCGATGGA
>JAQNCA010000002.1:16233664-16247225 GCA_029783725.1 Acanthurus tractus | reverse complement strand
CTGGCACGGTCGTGCCCTCTTAAAAGAGGATGAAGGAGTGGAGCCCAGGGCAAGGACGCCAGATTCATTTCAGAAGCAGGGTTGCCAAAAAGTCTGTGTTTGTTTCTGTGTGTGTTTGTTTCTGTGTGTGTGTCTAGAGATAGAAAGACCACACACCAGGCTACTATGGGTCAGATGATTTCTCTGACTTCTTTTGTCAAACTCAGAATTGCGTTAAGAGACATGGATGGTAATCGCCTCTGAGTTTAGACAAGTTCAGACGGTCACACACACACAAACACACACACATACACACTCAGCATGAAACAGTAGGTAATGTTAGCCAGGGCCACAGAAAATAGGAAAAAGTTAGCACAGATTTCAAACACACTCTGTTATTAAAAAAATGTTCAAAGTTAGAACCGATGCTATCAATGAGCCGCATTTTTTTTCACAATATTTTCTTTTGCATGCCCTTTATTTGCAGAGGCATGCAGTGGTTTGAAGTATTGATATTTAAGTTAGTCCGGCTAGTTAAAGCAACAGCTCAAACAGAGAGATGTAACACATGGGATGTGTGTGTTCAATGTACAATGTTCTCTTTATTAGTTAAAAAAATAAACCTTTTAAATATTTACCTGCTTCAATTTACCTAATGCTGTAGAGAGAATGGGAATGATTGTAACAGGCTACAGTTATGACTTATGACTTAAAGTGGGAGAACGGCACCAATGACCCTTTGGCCCCGTTGTACAGTGTGGGAACAGAAAGACAGAAACTAAGTAAGATGATAAGTCACAGAGTAGAGAAGAGATGGGATATTAAACTTCAAAGCAGGACTTTAATATTAATTGCATCAGGAAATGAAGGAGAAAAAAGAGGGACTGAAATGACGAGTAGGTGATATGATGTGAGTGTCTATTGTTTTCCTCCCTTTCACAGCAAAGCCTTCGTTTTATTACAGGGAGAGGGCAGATTAGATCTCAGTGACAATCGATAATTTAGAGCAAATGTCAGAGGGGAAGGGAGGAGGAGGAAGGTGGAGAAGGAGGAGGGTGACGAGCTCGAATAATGGGACATGAAGTGTGATCGGGCAAAATCAAACCGAAGGACTGACAAGATCACTGAGTACCTTCACACGTGCACTAGCTTCTGGTCGTCCATGTTTCCAGTGTTTATGTGATTATGTTTGATGCATATCCTGGTTCTGAGCATTTAGCAGCTTAAGTGATGGACATTTCCCTCAGGCGCCGATAAAAACAAAAACTGAGTGAGAAGAAAAGTAAATATTGGATTTGCACTCACCTGACCAGAAATGCAACCTCAAGTGACTGATAAAGATCCCCTGTCACAGCTTGATGTGTAAATTTGTTTAAACTGTTTGCTAACTTGTTCATCATATTAACTCAGACAGGTCAAAACAACTTGCTTTTACAGGCCTTAAGTGGCCAACAAGAAGCAGCTCTTACCAGCCTAAATGTTTACCCCTTTAAATATTCATGACTAATTAATCAACACTCTATTAGTTCAGAAAAAAAAGAAACATTTAACAGTTTAATTTTCACAAGATGCAACTGATCTGCTTCATCGAGATTGCGTATGTAGGTTGATCAGTTAAATAGATTATGACCTGGCAAGCAAATATTCACACAATCAATATTCCCCAACTGCCCTTAAATTTTAATTATGTGTAAAAGAAAATGGTACAGGCTAACTCCAAACCAGCGAGACAAGCACAGACATAAACCACGTGGGATAACAAAACTTTAATTAATAGTAGGAAATTTTTCAGAGAGTCCTCACATGTTCTGACAGCTAAACTGCCTCCACATTTCTCCTTTTGGGATTTACAAGCTATTGCAGTCCACTGTTGTAGTCCAGCTGATATCACCCTGAAGCTGTGCTCCAATCCACATACAGAAGAGCAACACAAGCACTCAGTTGCATTTGCATAATGAATCCATACTATAATCACCACAGTGGTTCTAATAGACAAAAAAAAGTATCAGTGTTGCTAATGAAAGCTAAAGTGCCAGAAACCATCAAGGACGCACGCTATCTTTATACATTTGCATGATCTTGTTTATGACAAGTACACTGAAAAATCAACAAGCAAGCCTAACTGGTGAAGTACTCTGATGATCAATGTGTTGACACACATCCACCACTGTTGTAATCCACAGCCCATGCAAACCTTCCATCCAAATAAACCTGTTTAGGACTTCTAAATTAAAAGTGGCATCAGATGGGATTCAGCACGAAATGGGGAAAATTACATTCAAAGGTCATGCAGATGAGGTAACTTTTCGCATGTTTAATCAGCTCTACATTCACATGGCACTGTAATCCACAAGCAAACATCATAAAGGTTAGGCTACATAGCAATTTAGTAATTATAATTATAATTTAAATTTGCGAAAGGTCAAAGGCAAGAAGTTGACTGATCAACTCAACATCAGTCCAAAATTTTACTCTCACAATTCAAGCTGTCAGATGTTTCAGCGCTGCGAAAGAGAGCAAATGGCAGCATTATGTTCCTCTGTGGATGCTGAATTACAGTCATTTCATCTGTCACATAAAAATAACACATTATTCCTCAGCTTTCAAATCTCAATACATGCTGTGATCTAAAATGTCTTCACAGTTGGTCTGTCATGAAGACCCTCCTCCTCTGTATTCCACTGAAAAAATGATGGGGGAAGAGAACATGAACAGAAGCACCTAACTTCTCAATTTAGACAAGATTGGCATTTTAAATATTTATAATAGAGTTTGTTTACAGCTGTTCCCCTGAGTGGCAAAATTATGTGTCTGAGTGGCTTAACGGATGTTTGGGTGAAAAAATATTAAAGCTCTGAAATACCCTGTTTCCAACATAATTTAGCACCTCAGCCTTGATTTGAAGTCATTAAGTAAGTTTACACAAAAAAAGTGTCAGCATTCATTTTCATATCAAAACATATCTTGTGATTATAAGTGCAATCTAAGCTGATTATTTAGGACTACAAGCAATTGGCCAGATGGTCTTCTGATAAACACTTGATTCAAGACAAAAACAGGACTAATTACAACCTTTTTTAAAAAAAATAAATTGGAGTTGCAAATCACACCTGCGAAACATCGCATGCTACTTCCACAAGTTCACAACACACATACCTTCAGTGATGACCTGCAAGGCAGTCCGGCAGGGATCCACCACACTCTGTCTGCCGATCATAGAGGAATCAGCTGCTTGCACTCTCTCATTATAACTCTTTACATCTGCCTACGACAAGATTGCTGCCATCTGCAGAGGTTTTTAAGTGCCAGAGTGGACCAAGTGGAGTCTGCGCACAACTTTGCACTCGCTCATCCTCACACTCCCGTAATGAGAATGGACTACAGTGCATTGTGATTGTCACATGCGGTCTGTAAATCGATGTGTTGAACTCACACTGTGGCCTGGTGCGAAAATAGGATGTGGAGGGCTTCGTCACTCAATACTTTATTGAGTGTCCTTAAGCCATGACTATGACACAAGTACCCTAGTTTGTTTGCGCATGTGTATCAGCGCTCATAGAGCTCGGTGACATATTAGAGAAGAAATGCCTGAGCAATGTAGCGTTGCAAAAATAACAACCGGTCGATAACAGAAAATGTACTCACCCAAACACAGTCGCACAAACAAACACAAAGGTTACTGAACACCACTGAGGGCTTTGCAGACAATGAAGTGAATAAATGACCGATGTGAGAGTTAGTTTATAATCTGCTCTACGCCATCCTTGCATCAACACAAAGAGACAAGGATGGGGGGGGGGGGGATGAAAGAACATAAAGTGCGATGAAAAGAGGAGAAAATAAGCTTATAGAATGGGCGGAGAGCTGGTGGAAGAAAAGATAATAGTTAATGCTCCACAGAAGCTGAGAGGTAAACAGAGAGAGGGGAAGCGTGCCAGTGAATTGGAGGCTCAGACAGACAAGTAGGGAATGAAATATGCCGACAGGGAGTTAGTTTGTAGATACATATGCAGCATGAATGATTAGAAACAGGCAGCAGCAGCAGCAGCAGCAGGAGTGGTGGAGGTAGTGGTGATGGTGGTATTTCTTCCAGCCTACCAAAATATATTTCTCAGGGCTTTGAAGTTTTTAAAGTTTGTTGTGCTCTGTGTGTGATGTAATCCAGGAGGCTGCCTCTAATCTTTTCCCGAGGGGAGAGAAAGAAGAGAGAGAAAGAAGAGAGGTGGGTAGAAGATGCAAAGGTTGTGGCAGGGGGGCCACACACAGGCTCAGGCAATACTACAGAGACAGGTGAGGAGAGAATTGCAGCACCACAACTGGCAAAAACTATCAAAGAGAGACTTTAAATAACTCTGCTCCATTTCCTCGACGCCTTATTTCAAAAAGCAGCAGAAGATGTAAACCTGAAACTTTACCAGCACTCTACTTTTCTTTAAAGTGTGCAGTTTGAGTGTGAATTTTAAAAAGAGATGTGACAAAATCAAGATTTTCAGAGCAGCTGCAGCAGCAGGTGTCTTCGGTTGGAGAATGAACAGGAAGTGTCCACAATACAGTCAGACATGTTTGTTATAACACCTTCAGGAACGTCCTTGTTTTCAGTCTAACAGTGAGACAAATTAGCTAACACCCAGGGGCCACTTGCACATTTTCCCTGTTTTTTTTGTTGTATCCCCTCCCAGCAGCCCTACCTACAGCCCTGTGGGTCTCTGCAGCATGCTGTGCTGATTGGAGGTCTGTCTTCCCAACCTTAATTGCCATGTTATCAGCTTCACTCCTGCACTGCCACTTCGCCCGGGCCTTTCAGTCAGATGGACATGCCAATTACTCCTCGTCTGCGCACACACTTGTTCTTGCTCACTCACATGGTTTCCCAAGGCATCGCTGTCAGGTAACGTAGCAGACAGCAGCTGGTACTAAGCGGGCAGTTTTTGGATGAAACGGGGAAGTGAATCAAAGCTCTTTGTAGCCCCTCATGCACACATGCAGACAAATACACACATTAATACACATAAAGTCCCAGCAGGAGCTTCTTGTCCGGGTTGAAAGATCCCAAGGGAACCTTTCTATTCCCCTTTCCCTCTTAATCCTTTACTCTAAGCACACTCACAATGTCTTCATCCCTCCTCTTATTCTTACCCCCCATCTGCTTATTTCCTCTGCTTTTCTTACCTTTGCTGTCCCTTAAAGAAACAGTTCAAGTATTTGGGGAATTAGCTTTCTTATGTTCTTGCTTTGCACAGGGTATTGAAAAAATGACACCGCATGAATGTCTCTGCACTAATTATGAATCTGAAGCCAGCAGGTCATGAGCTTAGCTTATGATGAGGTGTTAATTAGTGATCTTTGGAGGTGCTTATACCGTAGGTGGATTTTTTTATAACCTGTGGACAGAGCCAAGCTATCTCTTTCCAATCTGTTTCTAGTCTTTATGCTAAGCTAACCTAACATCCCCTGGCTGGAGCTATATTTCGATGTATGCTGAAAATGTTGAATTATTCCTTTAATACTCAAGTGAACAGAGATTTTTCCAAAGTTGTAGAAGCACTAAATGCGCATTCCTTCAACTCCCTCTGGCAGGCACTGAAAAGACTTTAATGAATCGATAACTTTGATTTTGGTTATGTTTATGTTGAGACAGACGCACAGAAGTGCATCTTTGTCTTATCTTTTGAAATTAGATTTGGCCTGTAAAAAGAAAAGGCAATTTAAATGTGGGGGTTTGGTAAATTGTCATGAGTATATTTTTTTCCATTTAAAGGACTAAGCACTTAATGGATTGTAAGTTTTTTTAAGAAACATAAGAGTTAATATTGGAAGGAAACCAACAGTCTTGCTAGATGGTGCACAGAGAACAATCTATTGCTCAGCATCAACAAAGCAAACTGCTGGTTGATTTTAGAAAA
The DNA here is from genome assembly GCA_029783725.1 of Acanthurus tractus. Taxonomy (NCBI): domain Eukaryota; kingdom Metazoa; phylum Chordata; class Actinopteri; order Acanthuriformes; family Acanthuridae; genus Acanthurus; species Acanthurus tractus. The sequence continues at coordinate 16,241,343 of JAQNCA010000002.1, read as the reverse complement.
AGAGGAGGCCAAGACACACACCCTGTCTACATCAGTGTAGCAGAGGTGGAGCAGGTGAGAAGTTTGAAAACCTGGCATGGTCATCACATATCTCCAGGGGGGAAAAAGCCCAGAAACAGTTTTATTTCTTAAGGAAGCTAGAAAAGAAAAATAGCATTCCAACAGAAATCATCAAAACCTGTCATGGGATGTGCCAAGTCAAGAACAGAAAGACCCTGCAGAGGATGATTAAACCTGCCAAGAACATTATTTGTTCATATTTACTGAACATTATCGTTGAGATAAGAAGCCCATACAGAGCTGAAAGGATACAAAAAGAAAAGACCCACCTCAGACTCATCTAACTGCAACTGACAAGAGATACAGGAGTATCCACTCTGTACCACCAGACTACAAGGCAGCCTCTTCCCTCAGGCTGTGAAACTTCTTAACTCATCCACGGCACTCAAACATTAAAAAACTAGTTTTATTTTTATGAATGTATAAATAATTAATCCATTTATGTATTTTTCTGTGTTAGTGGTATCATAAATGGGACTACAAACTACACTTCTTGAAACAACCTTCTGTTGTAAAATCATAATGAATGAATTTTCTATTTCTCATTGACATTGACAATGACTCATTAGTTTGATTGAACCATCCACAGCTATAATAGTCAATCTCTTGAAAAAACAGACGTTGCAGTGATAGTCAGTGTAATTAAGTGATTTAAAAACTACTGTCATTACCCATTTGCTTTGTCATATACATCAAAGTGCCGCGTCAGTGTCAGGTTTTCAAACACTATTAGCTCTCTATTGATATCTCCCCTAATGTTGACTTCTAATGATGCCAGATGTTCAATAGGCGGCACAGTGAAGTAGAAGCTGCTCTGGGCTCCTCCACAGACCTACCAATTAATCAACCTCAGTGTGTGTGTGTTGCCATGTCAACCTGTGTGTGTACTGGCTTGTTAACGCTGACACTGCCACTTCTCATGGTGTGTGTCACGGCAGTTTCAGCCGTTGTGCTCCAACATCGCAGCGCCAAACCGGCTCTCATTTCTACCCTCTCTTCCACTCCACTGAACAATTTCCTTATTATTGCCCGGCTACTCAGATGTCACAGACAATCACACACACGCACACACACTTTAACACAAACCAATTATTCCATAGACACATCATGTTAACAATGAGACATTAATGGTACATGCGTGAGCGAGCCCTTTTAATCATTTCTGCTCTTTCTATGTCCCTCACGGACACACTGCCAACACACGTCTGTGCGATTTATAGTATTCATGTTGCTGCTAGCTGATTGTGGCAGGACATTTTCACTTTAGATGAGCGAGAACAAGAGAGAAGAGCTTCATTGTCCAACCCTTAATCATTTTACTTTCAGTCAAATTAGATGCACTTCCCTTCCAATATCCCTCTGTAGGGTAACTGCATTTTCCTCTGCTGTCACAAATTATGGAGGCTTCTAGACCAGTTTAAAAAATTTCAAAAGATCTGTCTCATCTCTGCAGATTCGTTCTGAAAAGCTTTTATTCCACCCATCGAAAACACAGAGATTTTTTCTTGCTAACTTAATACGTGACTTGTGTCAGTTTTTATTCCCAGCTGAAAATCACTCTCTGTCCCAAAGTCGGTGACTCAGCCAGCAAGTGCAAATGTGAGCACGCGTGCACACGAGTGCATGGACTGCATGTATGTTTGCAGCTTGAGTTATATGTGTGTGTGAAAGTGTGTGTGTTTGTGTGTGTGTTGGCTGCTGCCCAGAGACCCAAAGCCTGCAGAGCACCAGTGACCTGATATGTAGGGCGAGACCAAAAACGCTGGGATGACAGCTAAGAGCCCGCCCCCACTAACTCTGACTGACAGCCCTGTAACCTCGGCTGCTTCCCGCGACAATAGCTTGGTCCTGCTACCACTTTAACGTCTGTCATTCCAAGCTCAATATAACAACTATTTCTGAGGCATACTTCTATAAAAGCATCTTAACAGTACTGGAGGACAAGGCAAACCCAGATGTGAAGGAATAACTGCTTTTAGGGCTCAGACGCTGACAAATTGATGGCTGTTTATTCCTTAAAGCAACTGTCAAGATCTGCAAAAGTCTTTCATTACCCCAGGTGCATCGCGTCAAAACACACAGCTGTACATATACCACCACAAGCTTTTTCTGTCTTTAAGTCCTTCAGCCCTTTTGTGACCAAAGCAGCACTTAGGGAATCACATCCCGCTGCCTCCATCTCCCACTTTTACGGGACAAATCCCTCCTAATCTAGGGATAAGGTACAACAGCCGCATGTCTCAGTGGATTTCAACGAAATCAGGTCAAAAGGGGGCAGACACTCAAAAGAGCATTATTGTACACAAAGAGTGTGCCGAGTCACAGTGAGTTTTTCCACCACTTCATGCAAAGGAAGACAAAGAACAAAGTGAAGGATTAAAGCTACCTTAAATCAAAAGAAAACTTGGGTATAAAGATAAAAACAATGACATCAAGAGGACTTTTAGCTTTAGCTACAGGTCTGTGATTCCAAATCAGGAAACAGATGAAAACGTTTTCAGCTGTTGATGTTTTATAAGAGACAGAATCTGGCATCGTAGCCCCAATCTCTTTTCTGAGAATGAGTCATTAAATATGAAGGCAAGAGGAGGCACATGAGGTAGTGGGTTGCATTTAGGCTAAAAGGGATCTCTTCTGTTCCGCCTCCAGGACATTTTCTGGGCTTTGACATCAAGAAATCCAAGACATCAGAGTCAGAGTCAGTTGTTATTTGTGACTGAAAGGCAGAAAATTTGATTATTTGTACAACCAAACAGCGCACCTGCACATCAGTATTGCCACGTATCCATGTGATCTGAGCATGTTCTATATCTCTGCAATATATATTCATCATTACATGAGGCTTTTCTGGATAGCGCCATATGGCTGTTATATGTAGCTCAGCCAGAGCTTCCCCTGGGCTCAGTGAGTATTGGAGTGAAAAGAGGGGAACGTTTTTGAAGTGAAAATTTCACATTTTTAATGAGTATGCAAAGGATTGTGGGGACTGGGGAAAGGCTTTTTTTTATTTAATGTAACTCCAGAGAGATATGCTATAGAAGGATGTCAAGAGAGGGCAGAGTGCTGAGATAGAGAGAGGAATGTTGCAGAAAAGTAAGATAGACGTGAGAATGAAGAGCAGCTGAGTAGGGAAAACCTGAAAACAGACAACAAATGCAGCGATTGTGTAAAAAAAGTTTGAAAAAAAGCATTTATTAGTTAAAGAGAGTCCCAGAGAATTGAGATGCTTTTTTACAGCTCTCTTTCCCCACCTCAGCGGTGGAACTGACACGCTGACACTTGGCTGCCTATTGACATGGTAAATTGAGGGCCTATTTGAGCAGCCTCCATAGGCCCTGTCTGAGCTGTATATTCACAGGACACCATTACAACACACATCAGGGGAGACGGCAGGAGGGGGGAGAGAGGAGAGAGACAGTGGAATGTGCACAAAGAAGTATTCAGCAGAAGGTGAAATGTATGGAGGTGAGGTGATTTTACAAAAAAAAAACCAACTGAGAAATGTGGGTTAGAGCTGCAGCGAGAGGTGGAGCAGACAGACAGGGCACATCTAAAAAAAGGGCTGATAAGAGAGGAAGACAGACACCAAAATTGATTTCTTTTTTTAAGGAAGAGGTAAGACCGATGGTCGAAATGAGCCTAAAACATGTTCAATTTCCAAGTCAGATACACACACACAAACATGGACAGTTTTGTAAATGCATATAAACTATAGCCAGAGATCATGCTACAAGATTACAAGTGGCATTGTAATTGCTTTTGCAGCAGGCAAACGTGACTTGTGCTCCTGAGCGAGGACGTCTGCCTTGTTATGGTGTAGCTGCAGCCATTAGCCATTTGGTTTAATGGGCAATCTGAACCACAGGCTCCATTGACCTCCGGCACTTGGTAGGAGAAACGGGCCAACCTATTAACAGAGTGAAAAGCTCCAAGCTTACCCTATCACACAAGGCCACACTTAATTAGACTGTTTGTTTAGCAGGCCCTAATGGGACGGATAGTGAGTGGGGGAAAAGGTTGAGTGCTCTCCTTGAAACTGCACACTGAAAGACATCTGGTCAAGGATGGAGACGGAGGACATGGAGATATTAACGTAACATGGACTGTCTTATTTTCTCAGGAAAAATCAAAATGACTGTGAGCAGCAATAGACCAAATATATAAATAGTCAGTTGAGTAATTGTAATTCATTGACTAATACAACACAATACGATAAAAATGCATGTTACTTTATGCTGACAGTCACTCTGAATGCTTGAACAGCTTCGTTTTAGAGATAAGAAGCAAATTAAACACATAGCTAACATACGGCACTTTTTAGAAACATACACAACACTCCAGTCATGATGATAATACATATCAAATTACAGTATATCCTCTGGATTCAGAGCTTAGAGGCATACTAATTTGGGTTTAGAAACAAGCTTGATAGATGTTTCACAGATTTCTTACACCTGTTACATTGAAATGGGGGGATAAAGCTTATAATAAGGCTTAATAAGGCTTTTTCATTGGCATTTTGGGATGCTCCGAGTCAGACAATGATGCACTGATTTGTGTTTCCGATAGCAGTTTAAGCACCCTGAGTAACACCAATGATGGACCCTCTCTGTAGTTTGGCCAAGGTGGGCAGGGTCTGACTCCTATAGCCAGTTGTGTTAAGTTATGTTAAGTTACTGCCGATGAAAATCCATTTTCCTGATTTTGCTGTTTCATAATGAAAGCTTTTAATTAAAAGGGGCCTCTAATTGTGAAGATTTTTCAGGAAATGTAATGTTTATTACCAAATTAGAAGAGATTTTTAAACAACAACAAAAAATGTTCTAATACTGAGGGAAGATGTTATATAAAGAGCTGTAGACAACTGGCTCTTTTTGTAACTTCGCAAACAGCTCACCTCTTATTGGTAAACATCTTCTTTTACTGGCCTTGCTGTGTGATGTAAAAACACTCACATTGAATATCTACTGACTGGAAGGTCATCGTTTGAAGACACACTTTGATGTGTCCCTGTTTTGAGGGTGGGCAGAAGTTTGCATTCTCTGGTTAAACAAGCTAGTGGTCAGAAGAGATACTGTTCGAAAGTCTGAATGTGCTCTTGTTGTAAATTGCATGATAGTAGCATGTCACGTTAGCCAGTAATGTTTCCACGAATTGGAATTTGAGCGTATATGTTTATATGCTTAGCCAGGTCTTACTGCAGTACAGTATGACATTCACTGATTTAAAAAAAAACAGGATGATGTTCTGGCTACTGTCTCCAAAAGTTCTGTGAATCAAAGAAAGTAAAATCCACTGCTGTGTCCTCCTACAGATAACTTCTGTGATAGCAGCCCATGATAGATATGCATTTATCACAACACCCCAGTGTTTGTATGCAGAGTGAGTTAGGAGGGAAAAAATAACCTCTGTCTTATTAGTATTGAAGATAAACATGTTTTTTGTTACACCGTTCAATAAGCTGGTACAGTTTGGGGTCATCACTGTCAATCTGCAGAGTAAGGTAGAAATATGGAAGTATTTTTAAAGGAACTTGTTTATGCATTAAAGAACACTGTTGGTGCATTAGGCAGTGTATGATGTAAACAACACAGATGAGCTAATGCAACCTTCAGGTGCTTTAACACTGCTCCTGATTAGAGAGGAAACTGTATAATTTGCCTGTACGAGTTGTGTCCTGTGTGAGAAAGGAGTAATACTAATTTAGTTCTACTATTTTTAATAGAAGTAAATGAGGCTCATTTGTATTAAATGCAGATAAAAAAAGTTTAGGAAATGGAAACACAAAAGAAATGTCCAAAAATGTTGATTAGGTTAATTGAGCATGAGCAGGAGGGAAAAAAATACAGCGAGGAGAGGAGGTAAGAGTTTATGTTATTAAATCAGTAAAAAAACAACAGTGTGGTACATGAGGGATACAACCCCTGTATGAAATTAAACCTAATTAGTGCAATCCTTCAGAAAAATTACATCTCTCTTTTTTTCATCCCTCCCTGCACCCTATCAGCACCTCTCCCTGCACAGAAGGCTAATTAAAGGAGAGAAATTGGATATGGGCCTGTGCGCACTCTTATTTAGGGAGAGAGAGGAGGGAGAAAGAGGGAGGAAGGGGGAGAAGTCGGACCTGGGACAAGGGCAGCGGATCAGAACGGTGAAACCTTGTCATTTCTGGAAGTATTAAAGGAATGGTGGGGTTAGCGGTGAGGGCAGACTGGATGAGACAGCTGAAGTGTGACGCCTCAGAAGCGAATCCAAAATCCACCTCACTCTGCACCTGTTAATCGACTGCTGATTCAAACAGATGACCACTTTCCTCTGTTACTACTCAGTTCATCCCTGAAAGGCCTGCTGGTAAAACTATTTATCTAATGGAACTTCCTGTGTCCATCCCACCCCTTCACACTGGGTCAAAGGTCAAATTTGTTGTCTCATGGTCTGAGAGGGCCACTTGACATATCCATTAAATCAATAACTGATTGACAAACGCTCTCCATCAAGACCAACGCTTAAACTGATGTTGCATAAGAAGGAAACACATTTATTATTGCATTACAAGTGAGCAGTGTCCTTATCCTAAGAAACAGTATTACCCATGGGTTCATTTAACCACATAATATGTAACATTTCTGCATTAAAATGCAGACACATGTTTTATAATATTTTTGAATGTTGTACATTATCTAAAAAAGTTTCTGACAGTGTTCAAATCCAGAGAAAACTATCATTTTAATCAAAGTAAAGGTGTGTTTCATTTGTTTGCCTGTCAATAATGACTCTGACAATGGGGAAATGCGCGATGATACATCAGAGTGTGCAGAGAGAAGTAATGACTAAATGCAACATTATTACATCTTTAATAAAGCCTTGTCTGTTTAATCACATTCAAGACATTCAAATCTGCAATGGTGGGTTCTTAATAATGAATACAATAATCCCCATTATCTCACACTGTTTCACAGCTTCATCCAAATACATCTTTTGCTTTCACTGTTTTGACTGAGAGACCGCATACCAGCAGAAATTACATACTGTGCATTCAAGAGCAACTAGTTTATTATGCTTTTTGTCTTCCTTACGTTATATAATTGATAGGATTTCGGAAGGTGGCAACTTTCCTATAAAAAGGTCAAAACAGGCAAGAAAGTTAATGGGAAGTTGAACTGGTTTAACATATTAAAGTGTGTGTACAGGTCTTGAGGAGTGCTGCTGCACGTGTGTAAAGCGTTCCATAAAACCTTTTGTTGCTCCAGAGGGAGCTTCATTAAAACTGAGTCAGTTTGGGCCAAAACCACAAGACTGCAGATAGAAAAAAAAAAAAAGTAGAAAAAACATGGGGGGTGGTTTCACCAACACTAAGTAGCCCTCTCCTCATTTCTGACTGAGGCTAGCAGTTCATTAGCCACTGGCATACCCCATCTGAATCTTCAACTGAACCATCTGTCAAGTAGCATTATGAGTAAAATTGGTGCCTTTCTTCAACAAGGATACGTGAGAGGAAAAAGACAGTCTCTTTGCTTTTAAAGTATGATGCTGAAGGCTAAATTGGTGGCCAAACATTTGGAGGATTGAATTTTAATGTAGTTGTGCAGGCACCAAATTTTCCTTTGCAAGTCGTAACA
>JAQNCA010000002.1:16202263-16217770 GCA_029783725.1 Acanthurus tractus | reverse complement strand
TATTATCCAAGCATACATCTCACTTACTTAATGCACATTACTCATCCAGAACACCTACGCTTTTTCAAAACAAAGTCAAGCAATAGATGCTAGAGTTATGAACTAAAGGTATCTGCTCTGTAATGCGACAGCATTAGACTCGCAGTATGAAGATCACAGTGTAGGATTTTGTGTCAAAGAGAAAAGCTAAAGTGCCTTTTTAGCAACATTTCGAATTTAAACCCAATTCTAATAGAGAACAAGATAATGTTACCGAGGACAAAGGAGTCACTTATTCTTTGCAGTGTTCAAAATGATCCCTCGTCAAAAAAAAAGTGACAAAAGTGATGATTTTTAAAAAAAGATAGCAGTAAATGCCAAACTCACTGACACATTGCATTTCCTTCTTACCTCATAGTAGTCAATTTGTGTTCTATAGATTAATGCTTTAAATGTGAAAGAAATTTTTTGTTTAAATCAAAGTACCTTAGATTAGGGCTTCACAGATATTGAGCATCATAAGTCACATCTTTTCTTGTAAGATGTACAGTGTATTTAGCACAGGCGCTGTCACAACTTTGTTTACTAGTGGTAAAATTTTCCTCACTGTGTTGTCTCTACTACCTTGTCAATTTTTCAGGGAGCTGAGAGAGAAAGAAGAAATTGAGAAATACCGTATGGAGCGACCCAAAATCCAGCAGCAGTTCTCAGATCTAAAGGTACAAAAGTCTGCATGTGCTTCACTAATGCCTGTCTTTTCTTCTTGTGATCACATTGAACTTTCTTTTATTGTCCTCTCTTACACCTGTTTGTAAACATGTAAGCAAAAAAATGTCTGCCCAACTTTTGCCTTCTTTGCTCTTTAAATAAGTTTGCAGGTTTCTGTACTTGGAAATAATTTTAGCATTGCTGGATTTTTAAAATTAATTGACAACCATCTCTTCACAGAGGAAATTGGCAGAGGTGTCAGAGGAGGAGTGGCTGAGCATCCCTGAGGTGGGAGATGCCAGGAATAAACGCCAGAGAAACCCCCGCTATGAGAAACTCACCCCTGTCCCAGACAGCTTCTTCTCAAAACATCTGCAGACTGGAGAGAACCACACCACTGTTGACCCTCTGCAAGGGGTCAGTTACTCAAAAACACACATTCTCATAATGTAGACGTCCACAGAAAAAAAAAATCAGTTTACCAAAAGCCTGTACTGTAGTTTCTGCCTGCACCAGCAGGAGTCAGGATATCTCACTAAGAACATGTAAATCACTACAGCTGCACATTTAATGCAGTTTGCAAATTGAAATTATTATGGCGATATTTTTTAATAAATGTTTGGATTTAAAATGGCTTTAAATGTCTTACATTTTAATGAATATTATGAAGAAAGCAATAAACTTTATAAATGTAAACAGACGCATATTCCTGCAGACATCCATTACATTGCCTCTTTTTTGATTATGCAATATACATGTAAGGCAGTTGGATTGATCTGGTTCATTGTGTGGAGGCCTTGTACATTATATGATGCTACCGTTAACAAATGGAGATTTGGCAATTTGATTTAAAAACTGTCATGAATGACATTTACTCATATTTATTATAATTAAAATAGTCCTAAGTTATTTTACATGATCACTATGAAATGGCCTGTATAGTGCAGTCCTTCAGCATAACAGAGTTTTGTTTGCACCTAAAATTTTCTGTGGTATCATTTACAGTGACGAGAAAAGTGTCATACGATCTAGCCCTATGTTTCACAAGCCTTTTCACCAAGCCGTAACAAAATTCTCACAGAGTATAATGCTCCTCTCCTTTATCATTATTTCTTCTCTCCACTAGCTGGGAGGTCTGAACACACCTTACCCGGGAAGCATGACCCCAGGCTTGATGACACCAGGGACAGGAGAACTGGACATGAGGAAAATTGGCCAGGCCAGGAACACGCTCATGGATATGAGGCTCAGCCAGGTAATTAATGGTCTTCCTTTCTGACGTTCTTTTAATCATACTCACTTGTCGCAATTCTTATACACATGTTTTATTTTTCCTTTTATCTGGATTTTCCTTTTATCCTCCTGAAGGTGTCTGACTCAGTGAGTGGTCAGACGGTGGTGGATCCTAAAGGTTACCTGACAGATCTCAACTCCATGATCCCCACACATGGAGGGGATATCAGGTAATGAAAAATGTTGCAAACAAACAGGGTTTCTGGGGTATCATCTTTGTGACGAAAAAGTTGTTTTGTATTTTTTAAATGTGATTTTCCTCCGTGTGTCTAGTGACATCAAAAAGGCTCGTTTGCTGCTGAAATCTGTAAGGGAGACCAATCCTCATCACCCGCCTGCCTGGATTGCCTCTGCTAGGCTGGAAGAGGTGACCGGCAAACTGCAGGTAGCCAGGAACCTCATCATGAAAGGCACAGAGATGTGTGTGAAGGTAAGGCACGACAGATGCCAGTGTATTAAATTCGCTAAAGGCCTAGGCATACGTGTGTAAGATATACTCCATGAGGTCATCTAGACCACACTGGAATAAGGTGTCTTAACTTTTTGTTGGTCAATGTTGTACATTTGTGTTTGCAGGAAGAGGCAAAATAAACCTAAATCATCAATGATAGATAACAGGCCTGTCGGTTTAGTTTGCCAGCTGTTGAGTTATATAACAGAATACTGTGCAGCTAATTTGCAGTGGGGAGAATGATCCCCGCTCCCCTGTAAATAAAAGTATTTTATGTACTATCCAGAGTGAGGATGTATGGCTGGAGGCTGCCAGACTCCAGCCTGGTGACACAGCTAAGGCCGTGGTTGCCCAGGCAGTTCGTCACCTTCCACAGTCTGTACGCATCTACATCAGAGCTGCAGAGCTGGAGACAGACGTCAGGGCCAAGAAACGAGTCCTCAGAAAGGGTAAGACTCCTAAATGTCAATATCAACTGTAACAGTAAATTTAAAAAAAAATCTTTTCCTTTTATATGTATATGTTACGAGATTGTAAAGAAACAATAAGTTGCTGCTATGTTGTAAGGAGAGTTTTGTGTGCCTTCACAGCCATGTTAAAGTGAATGAATGCATAACAATCTCCCTGCCAAAAGGAAGACATTAAATTTCTACTGGAAATTCAAAACTAGTCTCCATCTGTCAATTGTCTCATAAACCAACCATGCACAGCTACTTAGTTCCTGTACACATAAGATCGCATAAAAGATTTCATAAGGCTTACATTTGGCAGCTGTGGTTCTGGCTTCTCATCAAGGCCAGGCACTCTTTTTAAACCATCATGTCATTGCCCTAACACACACACAAATATGCATGCACACACACACACACCAATAATTCCCAGCAGCATACTCTACCGACAAAGATGGATGGAGAGCTTCCTCTGTTGAAGAGCTGTTCTGGCCTCTACATGCTCAGTCGCCTTTACTCTACTTTTCTCTATTACTTGCAAGACACTCTGCTTTCCCACCCAGACACTACTACGTTATACTGTATTCTGTTTTTATTGGATGCGTGTTAAGAGAAATCTCTGTTGTCTCTATTTTCTTGTTTGCTGCTTTATAAGATGTCTAGCCAGTGTAATGTTGTAAGGTTTATATACAGAGATAAGCATTTTGTAATTACAGTGCGAAAATCCCTGTTTTTTTTTTTTTTTTAAACAACGAGTCTATAGCGTGAAAGTTGAAGAACTGGTTTTTTTTGGGAAAGTTAGTGACCCAAAGCTACACACAAAACAGATTGCATGCTTTAAGTCACTTGAAAAAATGACAATGAAATGACTTTACACATGCTATTGTTACCCATGTAGCTCTGGAGAATGTGTCCAAGTCTGTTCGACTGTGGAAGACTGCTGTTGAGTTGGAGGAGCCAGAGGATGCCAGGATCATGCTCAGCAGAGCTGTGGAGTGTTGCCCTACTAGTGTGGAGGTACTTCAGCACAAACTGCCACTTTAATCCCCCACCCAACCCCCCAAAAGAAGCATTTCTTTTAGGACAAATAGGATGCTTGACATAGCAATAAAACATGTAAGCCTATGCACCTATGTAATACCTAAGGATTTCTCCCTGTCCTCTGTAGCTGTGGCTAGCATTGGCCCGGTTAGAAACGTACGAGAATGCCCGTCGTGTCCTGAACAAAGCTCGAGAGAACATCCCCACTGATCGCCACATCTGGATCACTGCTGCCAAGTTGGAGGAAGCAAATGGCAACACTCAGATGGTGGACAAGATCATTGACAGAGCCATCACTTCTCTACGAGCCAATGGTGTGGAGATAAACAGAGAGCAGTGGATACAGGTGCGTTTCTGCAGTTTTAGTTTACCAGAGAACATTGTGTTTTACTGCTGTTTATGACTGAGGGAAACTTCCTCTGAATAAGCAACAAATTCCCTGAGGTCATAGGAAAGAAATATACTTTTAGGGTAAGAAATCTCAAAGATAAAAGAGAACAGAGGCATATTTTTTAGCAGTTTAGGCCTTATATTAAATGAATATAGGTATTTTTTGTTATTATTGATGTTATTCTTATTAATATTAATATTGTTATCATTATTATTAATATTATTGTTATTGTTATTATTATTATTATTATTAGCGAGAGGTGTTTTATATAAACTTCATGCAGTGGAATTTTTTCCCCCCTGTTTTTTGTATGATTTCTATCTAATTGACATTTGTTTATACGTCATATGAATAGAAAGCAATAAACCCAAAACCGAACTTTTCGTGAAATTTTTATTAACTGTTTCAAAATACAGAAAAGCCTTTCCCTCATCCAGGGCCATTTAAGGTGGTAATATGTGACTGGATCTTCGGCTGAATGCACTGAACTACAGGTCCTTTCTGTGTGTTCATTAGTTGTTACTGTCAATTTGTATGAGGCTTTGAGGGAAATTTTGCATTTTTTTTACTCCACTATGTTTAACACATCATGATATTTCTTTGTGGGCTCAGAATCAAAAAGCAGTTGTTGGTCAACACATTTAGTTTGCAAATGGTTTTATTTTGTTTATATTAAAGCTTCGCTAAGCCTCACAACTCTTCTGGAATTGAGGTTAAATAAGGTTAAAAAAAGAAGAATGACTGTGCCATTAAACTTTGGTGTTGATGGAGCAGAGACTGCTTTGGCAACTTTAAAAGCATGCCAGCATACTTTGGCAAAGCTGCCCTCCTCTGTTTCATCTGAATGCAACTGAATACAAGCCAAGCCTGTAACTGACACTTTGTTAGTGAAGTTCACTGTTGTTTTGCAATCATAATTCTTCACAACAATCCACTTGTAGTGTTTTTTTCTTTTTCTTGACTACCAAGCTTTTTCTTCCTCCTGCAAAGTATGTTGTTACCGTGGTAGGTTTATCAAGGCCATTTGCCAGTACACTCATTGTAACACCCACTATAGGTTAACCTGAACAATTTGTTTATGCTGGAAACCTGCCAAAGTATTAAGGTCAGCCCACAAAAATCATCTCTTCTGACCTTACATAAGGATCCAGACGAAAAACTAGAAACTGGATATCTGTCAGTAATTAAGGTTTATTAAGGGGATTTGATCTCGATGGTAAAAGCATTTTTATCTGACATTTCAGTTGTGGTCTTATTTCCATGTACATGGCTCTAAATTTACCAACTACTGTACTGTTTCGGTCAGTAGTTCATGCCTTAACTTTCTTGCATTCTTCTTCTCTGTACCTCCCACAATCCCTTTCCTCCTTAATGTTTTTTCTTGCCCTGAAGGATGCAGAGGAGTGTGACAGAGCAGGTAGTGTGGCTACCTGCCAGGCTGTGATAAGGGCGGTCATAGGGATTGGCATTGAGGAGGAGGACCGGAAACACACTTGGATGGAGGATGCAGATAGTGTGAGTATCCATATGAAGCACCTTTTAGCAGTCCAATCTTCAGATCCCATCACTTAGAGGGGTTATTCAAAGCCTTATTTTCTGTCATGGATCAACTTAATTCAGAATCTTTGTCTATTATGTTTTAGTGTGTCGCCCATGGAGCTCTGGAGTGTGCCAGGGCCATCTACGCCCATGCCCTGCAGGTGTTTCCAAGTAAAAAAAGTGTCTGGCTTAGAGCTGCCTACTTTGAGAAAAATCACGGCACCAGGTGACCAGATTCGGTTTCTAAACAGATTTTCATTATTTATATATAACTGCTAGTCATTTATTCCCATCGTTGTGTTTTAATTAATCACCTTATTACGTGGCTGTCTTTAACTTCTATCATTTCCTCCTTTATCTCTCCTGCACTTAATCACTTCTGTGCTTCTTCCCTCTATTGCTCTTCCATGTCACATTGCGTCTGTCAGGGAGTCTCTGGAGGCCCTGCTCCAAAGGGCCGTAGCTCACTGTCCCAAGGCAGAGGTCCTGTGGCTGATGGGTGCCAAGTCCAAGTGGCTGGCTGAGGATGTGCCTGCAGCTCGTAGTATTCTCGCTCTGGCCTTCCAGGTAACAATGACATAATTTGACTTGTTGACTTAGTATCCCTGTGTCCAATTCTGATTCCCCACTCTCTTGCCTCTACCCCTCTTATCCTCATGTGTTCCTCCTGTTTTTATTTTCCTCTTTAGGCAAATCCAAACAGTGAAGAGATCTGGCTGGCTGCTGTCAAGCTGGAGTCAGAGAACAATGAGTATGAAAGAGCCCGTCGACTGCTGGCCAAAGCTCGCAGCAGTGCCCCCACAGCTAGGGTAAGTCTGTGCATGTGTACACAAAAAGATGAGAAATCTGCACAGACCTACTATGTAAAACTTAAAAAATTGGATTCCCCATCGAGGTTTCGGTGTAGTATTTCGTCAATTCAAACCTTCTTCAGAATGTCTTTAACTGATATTGGTTGAACTGCAGTACAGACAGAAAAATAGATAATAAGAGAAAAGACTGATGGAGTACAAACACATTTCCCAAGTTTTTTGGCTGTTCATTCTTACTTGTGCATTTGAACTATCCTGTCCTTGTACTCTTAAACTGCCCTGCTGTGACCCTGTGTACCGGCAAAGACAGCCCGTTATTCATTGTGTAATGTTGGTATGAATAGAGCCCTGACACGTTTCAGATATGACTTGATTACTGTGTTATATTCTGTTTTTTGTTTAAAAACAGTATTTAATATAAGTTAAGAGGGCATGGTATTTGAGGTGTCTTCTACAAACATGCCATCTCTCTCAGGTTCAGGCTTGCCAGGTTTCAAAACAGTCAGAGAGACGGTTGACACATGCTGCCAGCAGTGCTTTTAAACTATCACTCTCTCTATCAGGTGACTTTGCTAATGTCCTTTAAGCTATTTGTACTGCACTGATTGAAAGATATGACTATTAGAAGCTGCTTTAATGTTGGCTGTACTGATTTTTCTGTCAGATAAGACAGCAGTGCAGCCTTAATGAAGCAGTCTCGCATTAAGGGTATGTCTTAGGAACTTGGTATGGTACATTTGAAATCCGTTAAAGTGTTACATCAATAGGTGCTACATCAAAATGTGTGTTTCATAAATATTTCAACTTGCATTTCAGCAATGTTAGTAAATGCCAAGTGTATGACAAGTGAAGATAAATTTGAATGGGGAGTTTGTATTCGTGTCAATACTTATTTCTTGGCTGAAAAAGAAGGGGGTGCGTGTGCGTGTTTGCGTGTGGGCGCGTGGGTGTGTTGTATCTCTACAGGTATTTATGAAGTCAGTGAAGCTGGAGTGGGTGTTAGGAAACATAAATGCTGCACAGGAGTTGTGCACAGAGGCCCTGAAGCATTATGAGGACTTCCCAAAGCTTTGGATGATGAGAGGCCAAATAGAGGAGCAATGTGAAAACATGGATAAAGCCAGAGAAGCCTACAACCAAGGGGTGAGGCGGGGGGAAGGGCTGGTAGCGACATTATTTAATTAGATGCATTTTTGATAAAAGTTGGTGCTCTCCTGAAAACTCTTTTAAAAGTGACCATTGACTCTTTTGTTGGTGTAGTTGAAAAAATGTCCCCACTCAGTGGCCCTGTGGTTGCTGCTGTCTCGTCTTGAGGAGAGAGTGGGTCAGCTTACCCGAGCCAGAGCAATCCTGGAGAAGGCCCGACTCAAGAACCCCCAGAGCCCTGAACTATGGTGAGAAAATACACAGGAACAAGAATGATGTTAAACTGCCTGAGGAGTAGCTTTGAATTTAACTGTCACCTGTTTAAGGTTGCAATTAAGAAATGAATGTAAATCGTTGTGCTCTATACCTTCAGAGCTAAAAAATGTTTTCTTTGGCATTCATATGGCTTCCCTCTTTCCCTTAGTTTATGTGTGTGTGTCTAGTAAGATTTTGTGTGTCTAGTGTTTTGTCTCCTAGAAACCTCCTCACTAAACTGCATAGAGGAGAAAATTCAGGCACACATCCAAACACACCCAGTTGCAGTTTGCTTTGTTTATCACTTGAGAAGTAGTTAATGGAAAAGAACAGTATATGTTAGAGAAATTAACATTTGAAATGATAAAATTATGACAACTTTGATTTTCAGAATTAAAAAACATGCTTTAAAAGTTCTTTTATGACAATAATTACATAACAAAAAACCTGTATGCATGTAGACCACTGAATCACAATCTGGGATTTCTGCAAATTATAGACCAAAAGTAGTCTAACTGCCACTTGAATTATGAGATAAAAGTAAATCTGTGTCTCTAAAAGTATGCGCATATGATATTAACCAGGTTGGAGTCGGTCAGGCTGGAGTTTAGGTCTGGACTGAAGAACATTTCCAACACGCTGATGGCCAAAGCCCTGCAGGAGTGCCCCAATTCAGGTGAGAATATGCTATTTCTGTGGAGGAAAGACCTTTTCTAATCCTCTTTTTTCCAGAGACAGGAGGAAAGAAAACTTTTTTTACTCTGATCAGTGGGTTTAGAAAGGGCCTAGTAGTGCTGTAGATATTTTGAACCTATAGCACGATGACTACAGTTTGAGAATTTCCTCTTAGAAGCTTAAAAATGTCTGAAAATCAAGATCAGGCCTTGAGAGTTATCAGTCATTAAAATGTACCAATGTGTGAACCTCAAAACACTTTTCTTTAATATACCTTTTTGCAACCTGATGGAAGAATGTATGTTTGACATAATCCTGACTCACCTTTGCATTGATTTTAAGTCTGTAGAACAAATGATGTGACTTGATGGGAATGTTAATATAAAAACAATATTTCTATTAGGAAGCAGAGCAACTGCATAGGACTGCCAGGATGCAGCTTGGACCTTTACATCCAAACGCTATTGTTTTGCAATTACTTTATGTGCATGAATGTAATTTTATGTTCCTCATTTCATCCCCTGCCTTTTCCTTCCTATAAGGTATCCTGTGGGCTGAGGCAGTGTTTTTGGAGGCCAGGCCCCAGAGGAAGACCAAGAGTGTTGATGCTTTGAAGAAATGTGAACATGATCCCCACGTCTTGCTTGCTGTTGCCAAGTATGACAACAATATTTTCACTGTTTTCGATGTTCATTCACAGTAAAAAGCTATGCTCCTTATGCAAATGTCAATTATATAATAATATCTGTGCCTCATAAGTTTTGGTTGTGCACTGTTTTAAGCAAATGTTTAGGCCTGATACTTGAATTTATATTTGATATGAACTCTTTTGCACACATTGCAGGTTATTCTGGAGTGAGCGCAAAATCACCAAAGCAAGAGAGTGGTTCCTAAGGACAGTAAAGATCGAACCAGACCTTGGAGATGCTTGGGCTCTCTTCTACAAGTTTGAGCTGCAGCATGGCACAGAGGTAAGGATTTATTATTGTCTGATATGGCAACTTTTTTGCACATCAGTTGTAACATGACTTGTTACTTGGAATGAATTAGTCATTTCAAAATGAGAATGGCATTTAACTGTCAGATGCAAGGTTAGTTAATGCCATGTCAGTTTGGTTTAATGAAGTAGTTACAGTTTTGTCTGCAGTGGCTGCAGTTCTTTAAGTATATTTACCCCCCAAAAATGGGGCATTGGTGATTAAAAACAAAACTACTAAGAAATACTGAGGCAGCTGCATCGAAAAGTAAGCTACAGTCAGTGAGAATCAAATTTTCTAACCTGCTTTTTATCTTACAGTTATTTTAAAGTGCCAGAATAGTAAGAAGGAAGAGCTGACAGATTTATTGATATATTCATGCCTTTAGTCACTAGTATTTACAGCCATCATAAACTGAAGTTTAAGCATTACTTTAGTCTCTGTGTGGGTTGGATTTAATTTGTGCTGATAAATTTGTGGTGTTTTCACTTTAACCTAGTTCTACCACTTTGCATTTACTCATTCAGAAATTCTGTGAGTCACGTGCATGCATTTTATCACGTATTTCTAACTTTACCATTCTGCATCCATCAGGAACAGCAAGAGGAGGTGCGGAAGCGCTGTGAGAATGCTGAGCCCCGCCATGGAGAGCTGTGGTGTGCCGAGTCCAAACACGTCCTGAACTGGCAGAAGAAGACAGGAGAGATCTTAGTGGAGGTAGCCAGAAAGATCAAGAACACATTCTGAGACTGAAATTTGGACTGAAAACACCTAGAAGACTGCAGCAAACAGCTATGGACATGCCCAACTATTGATTTCTACTGCTCTTTGCTCTTTTGCAAAAGTATTTACACCTACCACCACTTTTTTTTATGTTTTATTGTTTTACAAAATTGAAACAATTGACAGTTTGTATGCTTGTCAACAGAAAATGAGGATTTGGTGTAAAAGTGAAAATAAATCTCAATTAATTTCAAAATAAGTACAATATAAAACTCCACTGATTACCCGATTGAAATGCATAAGTAGTGGCAACAGTAATAGTTTTTTTTTTTATTTGTTTTTTGAGGATATTTGTGTGGTTTGTCAGGCAGCAAGGGAATAATTGGTGAACTGCAGTTTTCAAGAACTTCGATGGAGTGAGGTCTGGGCACCAATACTGTTTTTAAGCCATTTGGAGTATTTGTCCTGCAGCAAGGTAAACTTTCTCCAAGGTCTGCTTTCGGACCGCTGCAGGTTGACCTCTGCTTTTTCAGTATGTTTTGCTACAAGCATTAAACCATCAGCATTCAGAGAGAAGCCTTCCAATGAAGTTACCCCTCAGTATGAGGTTGCCTTCATAGCTTGTTTACTTGCCCCAAAAATATAGTGAAGTGTGAAGGTCAAAAGGCTTAATTTTGGTCTCTTGAAGAAAAAACTTTCCTCTCCTTTTTTTTCCCTTTTGGCTAACACTCACTCAGATGGAACATGAGGGTTTTTTTCTTTTTTCCCAGCAGTTTGATTCTTGCAACACTGCTATAAAAGTGCACCTGGTGAATCACCCAGGAAGTTTTTGCTAGAATATCTCACTTAAAAGCTTGACAAAAAACACACCTCTTCCAGTAAAGTGCAGGCTTAAATTATGAGTCTTTTTTCTTTCTTTTTTTTATAGTCTGACAATTTTAAGTGGTGGCAAACACATTTTGTTATTTGGACCCAGCCATGACCAACTTTGTTAGTTAAAGTCACAGGTTTACTGGTCCCTTCTGCTCAGCCATACTGTTGGTCCACATGGTACTTTGTTCAACTTCTACAAAAGCTTTTAGAACAGGTTTATGCAAGCAACACATGCCACTTTAGTGTCTTCATGTAACATACAGTGGATTCTGAAAATACCAGGCTGTACCAGCAACGTTGTGTCATAGTGAGAAGCAATAACACTTCGAAGTAGTCAGTAATTTTGTTTCATATTTGTACCAAATTGGAATTAATTTTTTTTTTTGTGCACACTTTGACCTTATTTTTCTGCTGATTAGTGTCTAAAGTCTGATTTCAGTTATTGTGACAGTTGTGAAAAAGTATAAATAACATGAAAAGCAGAAGTGAAAAAGAATACTTAAAATACTCTCTGTAGCGGAAATTGATTCCACCGTCACATTGTGTTTGGACTTAACTCTTGACTTATTCTGTGATCAGTTGTTATTGTCAAAAATTGGCCCGTAAAAACCAAAATTTCACTTTATTCTTGAGGAATTTTTTTTCATCTATCTTGTAAGATGTCCAGATTTTGCTATGTCTGTTTAGCAGTGTATATAAACTTCTTGTCAGAGACTATTACATGATTTCTCATGTTGTAGTAATAAACTGATTTTTTCTACATAGTGTACTTGAAATGTGTTTAAACACTTTGCGGGGATCTAATAAACACATAACCCGGTTTGTTGCACCATTCCGGGCCTCTCCCAAACAAGTCGTATTAAAAATCGGTTTGTTGTGGTTTAAATGTCATGTCAAATTCTCACCGCAGTTTTCTTTGTGTGACGTGTTTTCCTAATAAATGCAGTCCTGCGGTTGTACGCGCACTGATCCTCACAGATCCAAGTACTTTTTTTCACTGAAGCCACTATAAATCATAGTATTATGTACATTTTCAACACCATAACCAGTAATTATCCTTTTATTATTCCTGTGTATTTCTTGGCGCTCATATATTGACCTCAGGGGTTGTCATCCTCGTTGCAGCCACCCACTCTGAAAATGTTTGGCCAAAAAAGATCAGATTGCCTTTTGCTTCCTTCCTCCAGTCTTTGCTCCCCCTCCTCGGTATCAC
Source organism: Acanthurus tractus (assembly GCA_029783725.1). Lineage (NCBI taxonomy): Eukaryota > Metazoa > Chordata > Actinopteri > Acanthuriformes > Acanthuridae > Acanthurus > Acanthurus tractus. The sequence continues at coordinate 16,205,245 of JAQNCA010000002.1, read as the reverse complement.
GTCTCCTCAACAAAACCGAAAGGATGGATGTGAATGATTGATAGCAGAAGTCTCCCTCGGCCTGATCTGACTGGAGTAATGCTGAAATTCTAGCTTAAAGCGTCAGCAATCCATGACGGGAAAGGAAATGAGAGCAGCAGTGGCTTTGGTGATGTTGGAATCCACGACGCGCCACATCGAAAGTCTACCCGTCGCCGCGTTAACTTATCCACGAGAGGAAGTGTAAAAATACTGGAAACGGGGGGTTTGGAGGCAATGAACGTGGTCAAAAGAGGAGTTATTCCTTGAATCACCCTGCGACTGATACAGATGGCTTCGCTTGTCTGAGGATCCTGCAGTAGAACATGATAAATGGTACGTGTGATTTACCGTCTGGTGCGTATGTACGCGACAGATGAACTGCTATTGAGACTAATTGAAAGTTGCGCCGCTGACGACTGAGACGGAGTGAGCCACTGTAATCTCTAAAGACTGTATTCGCGTCAGTCATGATGGCCTGTGGTGCAAACATCTGGAAACTGACAGATGTTTTCACCCATGCCAAGCTGTGGCGCACTCGTGCGTTCGATTCAAATGAACATAAATGATGATCTTTGTACTCATTGTTATTTAATGTGCAAAATTGACATGCTGCTCGTCTTAACGCCCCTCTCTTTCATAGTGTCTGACCGGAACTCTGCTCCGTAGTGTCCTGGTGGTTCTCTTGTTGGCCAATTCCTTTGGTAAACGTAGATGTGACTATAAAGAAATCCTGGTCTCCTACAGAGCTGTCATCTTCGTTGAGCTGCAGAATCTGGTACGAGAATATCATTGTAGAAATTCCTTTACGATTATTTTTTGATTTTGATAAGGACATATTAAAATTTGATCTGTGTAGACCTGTTCACACTTAGTGATCTGCCTGGCCAGTTTAATGAAGTGTTTTACTGCTGAAATTTAACATGTGGGAACGATGCTTGGATACTTGGCTGCAGTACTGAAAAGTTTGACACAGTCTTCTTTGCACCAGTAAAGCCCATAGAACATTTATCATCTTTTAAATAGCAAATACTTTTAATCTCATTAAGTAAATTTATATCTGGTGGTTCTTTTGCAGAATTTGACTGGCTCAGGTAATACCTCCAAAGAGAGAGACCCCTGTCCCTCAGGAAAGGTAAATGGGACTACAGTATGTGCACTTCAGCACCATGGACAGGGTAGTAATGACTCATGGTTAATTTAAAGTTGCTTGTTTTCCTTGTTTTGACCTGAATATATAAATTTGTTGTCCTTGACCAATAACTTTGCTGCCCGCCAGTTTTTTGAGCTTTATGGACTGGGTGAAAATTACCGGTAATTGCAATTCTTGGGATTAGTAAAGTTGTCTGAATCATAACATCACAGTTTGTTCTTATTTGTCCTGATACTGTGGCTGCTTTCGATCTATAATTTTTCAAATGGAAACAAAGAATTTCTCCAATGTAATCATCAAGTATAATTTACACTTGTGGCATAGTGTCATTAACAGATGAGCTCAGTTTGATGAGTTTAAATGCTGTTTCATTGTCTTGCTGCACTTGCTGTGCTTCTGTCCCATGGCAGGCACATCGCATCCTGGTTTCCATCTATGGTATGACACAGCAGATGTTGTGTCAGAAGAGTGGCAAGCAGCCTGAACTAGAAAAGCCACTCAAGAGCATGGAGCAGCTCATCATTCAAAACTGCAGCCCCAATTATATGGTGAGGAGAAAGATTGCAGAGTCACAGTACATTCTCACTTTTTTGATGCATGAGTGCATCTGTTCGTTTTCAATTTTCCACACAACAAACAAGGAACTGTGGTATCTTCTGTAGAGATGCTGTGAAGGTGCTGGTGAAGAAGTCTCCATTGACACTGACTTGATTTTATATAATAAGTTTATTACAAAGAAGTACAGTATCAATCAGGTGTTCCGGACAACCTGATGAGAGCATTCAAAGTCAATATGAATCTCCGACGTACAGCACAAACGTCTCCCTTTTATAGCTCTAGTGGAGACATCTCCATACATCCCAAAAATGGAACTCCGCATGCATGGAACCCCTAAACCTGCCATACATACTCTATGGGTTAAACCATGTAGGGCCATAGCATAATATACCACAGAACAACAACAACAAACAAAACAAAGAGCAAAATAAAACAGTTCTATCACTTCTACCACCCTTCTCACATGTTAAAAAAGAAGAAAAAAAATATAGGATTGTACACAGAACTGCTCTCAATAATGTGAAATCAAAGGTTTTGCTTTAGAATGATAAGGTTGTATGTTTGCAGGGGAGGAAGGCCTCATGTTCAGCTGTCAAGAAAATACGTGGAAAGAAGAGAAAGAAGATCAGGTTAATCAAAGTTATCAAGGCACTAATCACATGTTGGCAGAAACTTCAGAGTGCCTCTTTGCTCTCTAAGAAGTGAAAATGTTTTGTCTTTCTTGTAAGCCTGTGCTACTTCTCTACAAACATCAGGTAACTTTCCAAAAACTCAATAGACTCAAACAGAGGATACTACATGTCCAACTGTGTTTGGTTAGTTAGTCACATGCAATGTCATCAATGTTTACTGTTGTCAAGTTCTCAGTGTTTTACGTCTTAAGACTATAGCAGACTTTGCATGTCAACATTGCTCTTTTTTTTTAATGAAATTATGTTATAGCAACCACAGATAAGCTAAAAGTATCCACAGTGTATTCAGTTAATTTCAGAATATGCACATATACCAATTTGTTTCTTCTTTTAAAAACTATGTTTGCTTTTGTGAGCCTTATGTTATCAAACATGAAATGTCCTCCTGTCAGTGTATTCAGTATAATAAAACTCACTTTTTAAAATGCCTGATTTCTGCTCATATTAAATTTTGGTACATGATGATACGTGATGATGATTGCGGTTATTATTATTATTATTATTATTATTATTATTATTATTATTATTATTATTGTTAGTAGTAGTAGTAGTTGTAGTAGT
>JAQNCA010000002.1:16184786-16195254 GCA_029783725.1 Acanthurus tractus | reverse complement strand
GTGAAACAAGCACACATGCACACACACACAAACACACACACACACACACAAACACCCACACAGACACAGCAGCACAACAGAGGCACTGTCATGTTGTCGCAGAGCTCATGAAAGTGTCTGCGCCTGTGCTGTAAATCATCCTTCAGAGATTAACTAAACACTGGACGAGTCATTTTGAATCATGCACCGCTTAGACAAACCACAGTAAAGCTTCTCTGCTGGTCCCTTTTCTCAACCCAGAGTCCATCAGATATCAGATTCATCAGATTCACCCCCCCACCCCCCCCCCAACTGCCCATCAGATGACTGATCTCTGACTGCCATTTTTAGTGTGTGTGTGTGTGTATGTGTGTTGTCTTTGGCCGTGGCACTCAAAGCATGAACTCTGGCAGACCTTGTCACAGCAGAAAGGATTTGAATACCTCTGCACCCCAAATACACACACACATGCACACACACAAAAGCTTCGGCTATTGCGCACTCACTCCTCCTATCCTTATTTTTCCTGAACAGTTGTGTGTCTGTGCTGCGTGTGAGGGTTTTGAGGTGAAAGCAGACCCCTCCTGGTAGCCCCCACCACCCACGGGAGAACCTGCTGAATGGTTGCGAGATAGAGAGGAAGGGCAGGAGGGAGAGCCGGAGCAGACGGGCCCTTTCAGATGGCACTCTGAGGAGGATGAAAACATTCATCATTCACTGTTTTCTACCAGGTATTAAAGCTGTTCCTGTTTCCTTTTGCCCTTTTTCCTGCTTTCTATCAATTGTCTGTGCTTTACCTCCACCTTGTGAATAATTCAGAGATATCTGATGTATTATTCAGAATTTTCTCCCTTTCCCTCAGACACACACAGCTTTTGTCTGCTTTGATTTTTTTTTTACCCTTAAAGTTAAAATACAGAAACACGTTCTTTGTCTATGCCCTCTGTGAAACCCTCCCTCTTCCTGTCCCCAAACATCACATGTAATATATGATGCTAACAGGTATTTTCAACATGGAGGGAAAAATTTAAGATTTTTCATTAGAATTTTACCCTAAAGTTACATATTTTATGGATTACAGTTACAGATTTTTCTAAAAATATATATGAAAGTGATGTCAAAGTGCATGAGTTTATCTTTCTCTCAGCAATGGTTAGATGTAGCGCTGCTCTGGCTCAGGTGGTGAAGCAGCAAAGTCTTTAATTGGGAGTTAAATGGTAATGAAGGTCCTCTTTTTTGGCTTGTGACCATAAACCTTGGCTTTAAAACAAACTTCTCAGCATTTTAAGCTTTTGCCCAAAGCCAATTACAATTAGTGAACTCAAACTAAGTAATTAGTAAACTCTAGTAATTAGAGCAACCCTTAAATGCTGCACATTTTTATTTTTAAAGGACGATTAAATAAATTAGAATAAAAAACAAGAAGTGGTCAAAAAATGATTCTCTTTGAAAGGTTTTAGAATGAAATCCAATGACATATTTCTCTTAAAATAAGAGAAATGTGTCTTGATCTTTAAAAAGATCCAGGTCAGAAGCTTTTGTGGAAACAGTTTCTTCAGAAGCAAAATTAAGTTTACCAAACACAAATGGTTGATATTTTGGGTTAATGAGTCATTTTTAAAACTCTACACATGAATAAAGACTGAGAGACCTAAAAGCTCTGACAAAGGCTGGCTACCGGATCTCCGGTTGATTATTTGATCATATTGATTATTGCGTATACGCACTGTAATGCTGTGAATTGAATATTTTAAAAACTCAAACTCTCCCACTGTTTCCTGAAATTCCAGTTTTGATTCAACTCTTTATTGACACTTATTTTTTCTCCTTTTCTTGTTTTTAAAGAGTTCAGTGCAGGTGTGTATCGTTCTCCCTCATTAATCATGCCATAGCTCATCCTGAAAGGCGTGGGATTTGTTTTGTGACACAGAGAGCTTTTAAAAAGCTGCAGAAAAAAAATTACCACCTCCCTTGTTTTTATTCCCGCATCTCTTTAATACAGCTGTAAATCTTCCTCCTCCCACCTCCTCTGTGTACTTTTTTCCCCCATCCCTCTCTTTCCTACCGTATTCCACTTCCTCCATCCCTCTGCTTTTCCCTGTCCAAGCTCAAGTTGAGTTATGGGACAATCATCCAGAGTAGCAGAGCAGGGAGAGTCGGGTCTGATCTGTTGTCAGCATTTTCTACTTTGCTGTCCCTTCTCTGCTCTGCTCTCTCTGAGGACTCAGACCTCCAAAATTGTCCTAATCATTCACAGACCTGAAAGAAGCATCGGTTATCACAAGGCTTTATTTATTGGCCATTTTAAGTAAATACCTCTTAATTGCCCTTTTTCTTTAAAATCTTTCCTATCCTCCTTCCAGCTCGAACCCTCCCTCAGTGTTGCTGGCCAGAATCCCAGACTCATCTCAGCCTATCGTCCCGTCCTATCCTGCTGCTGTCACCGCTGCAATTAAGTCTGTCTAACAGGACAAGCTTCTGTCAGTGTGTATGAGCGCATACGTGTCTGCATCCATGTTGTGGCCAGGCGTGCTGGAGCCAGGAGGCCACGTGCTTGGCTCACAGGAGGCCATTTTTCTATGTTCAACCACAGGCAATTAATAGCCATGTGATCCACACACTGGCCAGGACTTGGCAACAGATACATGGGAAGACAATAGATATAACCAGCAATGGGACATTCCTGTTTGAAATTTGGCTTCAACTCATGAGCAAATATAACCAGAGTGGTTTATTCCAATAGATGTTAACGGATATGCGAAGAGGAAATAATGGCCCTGCATCTCAGGCCTCATCACATGTATATTTTCCAAATGGATGTTTTTGTTTTCTGCCCACAAAACCTTCATTTGACAAACAATTTCTGCACACACAAGAATGCAAAAATGATTCCAAACATTCAAACAAAGCCTGCTGGGCCAACAGTTTGCTGTAAAGTTCAAGTCAATAATACGTCAAACACTAGTAAAGAGCATTCTGAGTGTGCATAGTGAGTTTATTCTATTCAAATAAAATGAGCCAAAACTGTAGAAAACCCCTGAGTTAAGATGTAAATTTCATTAAAACTCTCAGAGCTAACAAGGAACTTGCGTTGGTGCTAATCAAACATAAACAAAGCTGCAGTCTGCAGTTGTTGTTTCACTTGCATGCTCTTTACACAGTTTAACAACTGGCATGCATGAGCTGAGGTGATGACGTCAACCTATCCCATAGCTCTGTTTCGCATTTTACATTTGCGCTCGTGGACAACAGGCCAAAGCACAGAGGAAAATGTTTAATTTGCAAAATATTTGTATACTCGTGGACAAGGCGTGAGGTATGTGGCCTTGTCAAACACAGATAAGCTGTAGTTGAGAACTCAATGGGTCTCTAAAGAGTAGGCTGGGTCTTTAAGCTGACATGGGAGAGGTTTTTAAAAGAGTCCGGGGTTACAGAGCACATATTCACAAACAAAACAGAGAGACATTTAAAAGTATTAAATCATCTAAATGAAAAAATAATAATTCCTCTGGCTTCAGCAGTGATCCAGCAACATGTGAGTTGTGGTGCAATCGTGGTTTGTCAGCTTAGGGACAATTAACAATCTGAAGTTACTCAACCCAACTCATTGACAACCTGCAGAAGCTGCTTGTCTGCTGCGATGCTTGATGCTGCAATAGAGCACTTATCTGCCATAAACACTTTGGCAAACAACTCCCTCTTTCTGTGGTAAACCCAGATGGAGTTTCACTCAGGTGTTTCCACGAACACTCTTCACTTTTTTTCTGTTCCTCTCCCTTCTCCAAACATTACCCTATTTCTGGTTCACCACTTTGCCGGGAGCTGCTGGTGATGTTTACCTCTCTTAACCACGTTGTCTGGCCAGTAAACAGACACCGGGCCCTGAACTGGACTGGCTCCATGATTCTCCTCTGGCCCTTTTCCATATCTGCATTACCACTAAACCACAGCTGGCTAATGAAAGTCAGGGCCCGCCTGCCCATTGAACGCCTGCTCACAAACTACTTAAGTGTCCTGAGAGGAGTAAGAGCACTACTACTGAGGACGTGCCAGCAATTTGGAGATCACAGTATAAACATTAAAGGCTGGAAGGAATACAGGAACATCAGGACATGATTTTGCTCCGAAAATCAAAATATTTTTTGTAAACTAAATTAGTCAACCCGATTGCTAACATGTTTTATATACACAGAAAAAAACACTAGCATCCAGTTATGTTTCTCTCCCTAGATTTCCAGCCTAAGTTCCGCTCTAGTCCGCAGCTGATTTCAGCAACAGAGCCACAGTGGATATTATACTGCCTATACTGAGTGTGTTGGGTGATTTTGTATGCATGTATATACTTGTGTATGTGTGCTCAGGGCTTGCACTAAAACCATTTCCTTTGTTTTGCCAGGTGGGGTGTCAGAACCTGACAGGGGTAACCACCTCTCTGTCCCCGCTCTCTTGTTCTTATAGTTTCTTATGGGAGGACATGAGGTCCAAAGTAAACATCTGATCTTGGAGCTCGCTCAGTCACATGCAGCTGGCTCTACAGTAACGACGACCCCGGCCATATGTTGGATTTATATACAGGGATGCAGAACGAAGATCTGCTTTATGACTAATGATATTCTACTCTCACAGCTTCCAGTCTGCATCCCTTCCTGCACCCCCCCCATCCCCCCAAACACAGAGCTGCCCAGATTCATGGGTAGACAAACAAAGACCTACGCTCAGACGGAAACACGTGCAGTGATCTGGATGCATTTAATAGTCAGAAAGTGGGAAAGATGGGGTGTTTTTATACAGAAGACTGTTGCTGGCTGTCACTCACTAATTTGCGGGATACACACACAGACATTAAAATGGGTTTTTTTTCTAATATTACTCTCATAACGGTACTCCTAAGCTACCATTTTTGTCGTGTTTTTGTTACAGTTGAAAAAAGACTATGTACATTTTTGAAAGAAAAACTAACACATTCTCCCTCCCACAAATAAAAGTTGAATTTATATGCAACAAAACATACTTTTTCCTCAGTTCAGTAAACTTAGGGGGTTTCGTAGCTACGGCCTCATATGGTCAGGAATAACAAGTAGCTTGCGGTAGCTAATGTTAGCAAACTTATGGTAGTCACAGTTACCGCTGCTTAGTCCTACTACCAAATCTTTACCTCTTTAAATGGAAGTAACAAGAAAATTATAAACACTCCACAAACAAAGAAATGCTTAATAATCCAAAAAATGGTAAAACTGCATGAAATTAAAATTATTTTAAGAGAGAAAAAGATGTCTTACTCTCAGCATGCTGTGATGCTGTCACATGGAACAAACATTTGTGCCAGTCCTTTGTCGCTGTATGGTGTTCAGCTTACTGTTTTCAGGAAATATTGGTTATCTTCTCATGTTCAAAGACACACAGGAGAAGTATCCATATGAATAAATGTTTTCCACTTACACTCACCGGCAGTAAAAAGTATAATGTACAGGCTCTTAAAAAAAGGAAGGATAATATGACATGGCATAGACTTAAAACTTTTGAAATTCTTTTTGTTGATGTGTCTACTTCTGAATATATTTTTCTCTTATTTGATTGTTAATTAATAAAACACAGGCACACATTTCCGCACAGCTGTCCACAGCTGTTAAACTTACAGAGTTTCGGAGAATGTACTGCTAACAAAGATTCGGCAATTTGCAGATTTGTACAAACAACAGAAGAGCCATTTCTTTCTCTTTTTTCTCTCTAGTAAAGGCTTTGTTTTTTAATGTGGCTTTCACTCATTTTTATCATGGTATGCATTTTTGCATTTTTTTTTTTGCAATTTTCTCTTCTGTTTTCTTTAATTTGAAGGCAGTGTTTTACTCCCCCTCTCTTTTGGCAACCCCATTAGTCTCATAAAAGCAGTGGAATGATTCCCAAATTGGTGGCCTTCACACCCAACCAATTTGACTTTTTTCATACAATTATTTCACACGGCCGGGAGAGACCTCGGTCTCCTGCAAGGACATGGGAGCCTGTTGTAAATATGATTGTTTGGGCTTTAATGTTCAGAAGAAAAGATGTAAACTGTTAATAAGTCGGGGGATTTGGCGGCTGGCACATAAGCACAAGAGGCCATATATCAAAAGTATACATACCAGTAAAACCTCCTTTTCCTTTGGGATGGACTGCTGACGCCTACATGCTTTAGGGGATTGGGGGCTAATCTAACAAGATTCCTGACTGGTCCAGTTGGGAATTGCTTCAGTCGTAGCCATGCCTCAGTTTCAGCAGCAGTGCTGAGTGCTAAGTGGATACAGTCTGCCTTAAGTTAGATATCTGGGGTCACCAATGCACAAATTCTTACCTTAATAAGCAATAGCCTGAGAAAACACAAGGCAGTCTGTAGATTGGCACATTGGGGTTTTCTAATCCAAACCACACAAATGTACTTACATGTGCATGCATGCATTCTCTCTTTCCCACAGACACACACACACGTGTCTGACTGGCACATGTTTTGTGATTGCTGTGGCAGATATCCTTCATATCCTGTCCAGTAAAGAGCAGAGATTTGTTAGTCTTTGAAATTCCTGGATGAGGAGGCTAAAGCCATACTGTCACTGCTTTGAGGAGGCTGATGATTTTTTTTTTTTCTTTATTAAACAAAATCATCTTCAGGGCAAAGTAACCCGCAAAAAGCCAGCAGGGACAATCAACCCTACAAGCAAAACACTTGTTCCTTATCAGATCATTACACACATCTGTGTGCCAGAAATGAACAGAAGCAGAGGAGGATATTCTTAATTTGCTAGCATGAAATACTTGTTCATATGTACGGATTATCAAAGCTTTATTTTTGATCCCTGTCAGGCTTTATATTCAAAATCTAGATTGCTATGGAAGAGAAATAGTGAGATTAACAGAAAAGGGAGTTCATTAGTGCTGCAGGCCTCAAGTGAAAAGCTAAAGACTCCATTTAATAGGCATGAAGGCATTTTGTATGATTAATGGATTCGATAGAGACGGGGCGCTTTGGGTCATGGGATCTGAGTTGAGGTCAAGGACAAGGTCACAATGATCATGAGGTTAACACATTCACACTGTCAGTAAGTCTTGAGGGTTTACTCAGTTTTGATGAATCGTTGGTGATGGAAAAGTCCATGTTGTGGTTTTACAGCTCAGGTGTTAACAGGCAAATATTTCCTTGTTTCTTTGATTTTTAACACAGCTCCCAGTGTACAGATTTCTATTTAAACCATGAATCAACATCTAAAAGGCTGTTTATCTATAATATACTAAAACACCTTTATAAACACAGCCATGAGTCTTTAAGGCTCTCTTCTTAAATGAAAACTATCCCTGATTTGTTTTATTCTAACAGGAAAAACATGATAAAAGTTCCTGAATGTTCTCTTAAACTCTCCTGCTGCAAAACTGGGAAGTAAACAAAATGTCCAAAACTTTATCAGCCGGCTGAGTCTCTTGTGTTCCTCACAACATCAACATCCTCACTCCATTTCAAAAAGTCTTACCAACAAGCTAACAACAAAGCCCTACTGTCCTTTGTTGTTCACTGTTTTTGTTAGCTTTCTCAGGGGAGAGGTGTGAAATCACTGCCAGTGCAGTAATGTAATCCTCAGAGGTAACTATGACCGTCTTTGCCATGAAAACATTGCTTTTTTTTGCCTCTTGCATGCTGCAATTGTTATTCTAAGTGTCTGACATCATTATCAAAGGATTGCATGGCAGCTGCAATATTTACAGTCTAACAAAGAGACAATTTTATCTCTTATGTCTCACACATCTTTAAACTATTTGTTAAACCCATGCATAGACTGTCTGTGATTCCCCCATCCTCTTCGGGAACTGAGTGCACCTTTGATTTTGAGGCACATGTTTAGACCGCATGGACAGACATCGGGGTGACAACATGAGTAAAGAGACCAAATGGACCCTGACAAACCATGTCAAACCTGCAAATTAGACCCTCATACTTAAAGGCAATACATTTGCAGCATTCTCCAGGCTCGGAGAAGAATTCCTGTCTTTATTAAAATATGAGATTTGTTTGGATAGAACTGTGTCATATGAAGGATTATACTGCTAGACAAGAGTCTGTTAAAACCTCCCAGGGCCTATACTGTAGCTCTCCCTTAATACCACCGTGCTCTTGCCCCCATACTCAAACTGTACACTTCATTTCTGCATATTGACACTGGTCCACCTATCAGGCCTGATTACATTCCAAACTGTATTATGACAACAGTCAAAGCCCAGTGTGAGACTTGGAGGCTCCCCTGAAAGTAATATATGTACACACATGCATGCTTGGGATTTTTTTAGTTGTATAATGAAGCACAAACACAGTAGAGTGAGTGGACAGCAGCTGTTGTGTGTCTGGTGTGTTTTCTATATACTATAATGGCACGTATAACCTTCATTGTGTTATTAAAACATTCTTTGGGGAGCAGGTGGTCCACGACAGCTATGAAAGCAAAGATTACTGTTCAGTTCATTTGCATCATTCCAAATCTATGAGGAGAAATACATAAAAAGTTACACACTGTATGCAAATGTAGCACTATTAAGCTAATATTCAGATGTTCAGTTATTGTAGATGCCTTAAATGTGTCTATCCTGCAAACCTCAAGGTGGCTGCAGGGTTTTGGATGAGCACAGTTTGAGTGGAGTTACACTTGTGCACTTGTGCATCACACTGTGCAGCAGCCCAGCTGTTAATGACTCCAGCTCAGGAAATAATGGGGTAATTCAGCCTCTCTTTTTGCCCAAGTATAGTATACACAACAAAACCACAAATGTGTGATCCATTATCAGGCCAATTCTCAACATTTATCAGGCATATGGACATCATCACAAGATATATATACAAAGTCTATAGATAGGCACAATACATAATGACTCTATGAGGGAGCAAGAGGTCAAATTATGAATAAGACACCTTGACAAACATACAGAAAAAGAAGGAAATTTTAGGGATCATACTATTAAAAGTGCCAATGTTATATGTAAATCCAAATTCCACATTTTTTTTAACACTACATTAACAACCATGTAAAAGAACCTAAACTTTATAAAAATGGAAGTAAGAGAGAAAACATTAGGTCAGGGAGGACAAAAAACAACTACACATTTTTTAAGCCCCAACAATATCCAAATTATATGAGGATTTGAAGCAGATAATAGCATAACTATCATCATCGCGTCTCTCATTAACCTTTTCCATATGGAGTGAGAGTAGCACAGGGTCTTTGACGGGATTCTTTTACTGGATATTTGTTGCTGAGGATGGAAAAGGAGATCATTTTCCAACCTCAATATGCTTACTGCTGTTGTCTTAACAATGGAAAATCTCCACTCGCATCAGAAACATATTAGAGAAAACACAAGCAGCCCGGGCTTACCGATCGTTGTTAGCATATTTCCATTGCTGACATAGAGTTGCATGTCAGATACAATGTAGTTCGGGTAACTACACAGACTGCGTTGCCACCCTTTAACCATTGGACATATGTGCATATATGTACCTTATCATGAGCATCATTACATTTGGCTCAAACATTGTCACTGCAACAAACATGCAGAAATCACAGACTGTATCATTACAGTGGATGGTGAGGTGAAAGTGAGTCCATATCCTATAAATGTGAACAACTGCTCCAAAGCCCTTAAGTTAGGCTTTATGGCCATTGTCATCCTGTTATATTGCCGGCGCGTCCATTTTAGGACAAGAGGATGGATTTGGGTGGCTATGCATTGCTACTAATGGAAATAAATTCCTAAAGCAGCACCTTAATGCCATGTAAGTTTTAAGTCTTAATATAGCTTTTATAGTGAATTTATCAAAAGTTACCCCCCTGTAAAGTTGTCATGAACGAGGATAGTAGCTATAGAAACTACAATATTTTAAGTACCAGGCTGTAAACATGTTTATTTCTCATGTTTATGCCACATGTGAGCAACGTGCAGATGTGTAGATATGAGTGTGTGTTCTTCAAGAATGTGTAGACACACACTTGCTTGTCCAAACTGGCCAATGAAATCTTCAAGTTCTTATGCCCTAAAGTGAACCACACACATACCAACCTTATCATCAGACTGGAGCTACAGTAGATTAACATGAATTCAAGGTCTTTGATCGGACATGAAATCTGATTTAATGCATGAGGCCCGGACATACTCTACACCTGTCGATCTCCGGTTTCCCACATGCTTTCTGTCCATCTTGATACAAAAGGCCACACTCCTTTCTGCGCTGACTTTGACCCTCAGCATATAAGGTTAATTGTAGCTTGCAGAATGGACATGGTTTTGCAGGATACGTGGCTGCACGTACGCACAGTTTCAAGCAAGTTTTGAATGCTGCTCTAAATTTTATTACAAGAAAACTCAAGTATCCCAGTGCCTAATCATAGGAGAGGCCCCTAACACACACACACACACACACACACACACACACACACACAGCACCATGTGATTAGACCTCCAGCTTTCAGAACTCTCA
>JAQNCA010000002.1:16166916-16184686 GCA_029783725.1 Acanthurus tractus | reverse complement strand
ACACACACACACACACACACACACACACACACACACACAGCACCATGTGATTAGACCTCCAGCTTTCAGAACTCTCAGTGCTTCTCCTCTGTTCTGACCCTGTGCCAGAGGCTGTGAAATGAGATTATTATGTGTGAAATGAGGAGCCCTCTCACTTCTTCTTATGATCCAGGCAGGACAAATCAGGGTTAAAGACAGACGATAGACGGTGCTGAGAGATAGCTGCAGGCTAGCGCTGCACCACAGGGGGGGTACAGTACTGGACTAAATTCTTCCAGATCATTACATATAACTTTCTTTGTATCCTGTAGCCTGAGGGGGAAAAGCTTATCCAGTCAGAGATAGAGATGATGGAGGCAGAACCGTCTCCTCCAGTTTGGACTCCTTTCATAAATGATCCCAGGTTGAACAAACACTAATCTGGGCGCGAAGTGCGGTCCACCACTCCCAGCCCGTGACTCCTCTTGCTTGCAGCGATCTGCAAGGTCCGATTGACTCTGCTGTGATGGCATTCCCTGCATACCTGTGCTCTCAACTGACAGGGGGCACATGCGCGGGTCCACAGGTCCGCAACGGGGAGCGGATGTATGCGTATTAGCTCAAATCTCCAATGGCGACCTCACTTTCCCGTTATTGTGGATTAATCTCTCCCAGGCTGTGAAGGTATAGGAAATGTGGGTTAAGCTGATGAGTGAACGCAGGGCGATGGGGTGACGCTGGGTGGGTTGGGTGGAGGGGGTGAGGGTGGGTATTTGAGCGAGAAGTTTCCACCTTAGTCAACTGTGACCTCCGACCTACTGACTTGAACCCGAGACGTGCTCAGTAGAGACTGACCTCCTCTGATGGAGTAATTAGCGTGAACAATAACGCACAATTGGTTACAGTTGGATTAGCCTGAACTAATCTAATAAGGCATGCAATGCACTAAGTGGCTCAGCGAAGCACTCAGGTTGGGGAATGATGCACACGCTTTGATGTTTTAATGAAAGGCATCTCTCTCTTCTAAGTTCACTGGCTGTTTGATCGCCATATGCACTATGGATAATAATAACGGTATAAAGTTTTCACGAAAGGAAAGCAATGTATGACCAACTAAATTACAGAAAGACTCCACAAAGCATTTTGCATTCTCACACACTGTATTTCAGTCTCAATATCCTCGATTAATGTTAATTCTTTGTCTCTTGTGGCAAAGTCTTTCATTCTCCTCTGTCCTCTCTTGTGCGCACAATGTGATTGCATGAGCTTCTCCATCTGTAAGTCCTTTATTTGTCATTTCTTTCTTTTGAGGTCAGTCTCTCAGTCCCACAGATTATGCAGTACAATCAACAATGTCCATTGTAGGCCTTCAGTGTGTTTAATTGTAATGCTCTATTTGGACTTTTCGAAATATTTTTTTAAATTTTTTCATGTTAAGACTCACCAAAAGGGAAAAACATTATTCCACAGATTCTTTGAGTGGGGAATTTATCCATGAGATCTCCATCTAAAAAAAGAGTTTTTCTCATTTTATTTGAGTGGATGCTTTAAAGCTTCATGTCAGTAAAATATTTGGAGGACAGTTTGATTCTGGCAGTTATTGCTCAAAGCGCACATGTAAAGATAAGACTGAAAGGCTGTCTTTAAACTCGCATTTAGAGGGATAAATTTCAAGAGTGTCTTGCTACTTTATCCTTGTGGCACAATCATAATCAACTGTAATCCCTGATCTGAGTGTTTTGCATTTTGCCATCTGTTTTATGTTGACCACACAGCAGAGTCTTTACATCTAAATGCCTTAATCCAAAGTGTCATTTATGTGGCGGCTGAACTGCCAAGTGCTCCGTCTTCTTCCACTCTCACAATGTGACCGACTGCTGTTGGAATGATTCAAAGTCTGATATCATAAAAATAAAGAGCTGACTCTGCATACTTTTTCACAAGTTAAAATGTCAATCTTCTAAAATGAGGATATGAGGTTGTCCCAGGTCAAAAAGTCCGAGCGCACTCATGAGTCACTGCCGTCAGTGTCACATGTGAGCTGAGAGTCTCGTTTGGCCTCAAATTGAAAAATATCAGATTAATAACTTGAGTGTGACTCGAGTGTAAGTCATGTGACTTGAGTGCACATGTCTGTGTGGGCTACTGTACATGCTTAACCCTGCCGTGTCAGTTACAGAGCATTTAGCATGAAACAAAGAAGAAAACCTAGAATCTCCTGCATTTATTCTCTCTTCTAATGCTGATAAATCTGGTAAATGCCATTTAGTAAGTTTAGTGCAAACATTTGTCAGGCTTACACCAAACAGGCTAATCAGGCTGAAGAGAAACAGCAAATACATAATTAACTTTTCAAATATGTCCTTTGTTACCTAATAGCTTAATATCATCATTTGTGGGGTGTTGTGATTTAGTTCATAGCTTAATAAAATTTCTCCACTGTGTATTTTGAATGTGGGCCTATTTTCCCCATTTTCTTCCTCATTATGGCTCATTCCCACTGCTGGCTGGGAGAGGGTGTGTCTCTCCCAACACACATGAGGTGTTTATAGACGAAACAGTTCTTGGGGCTTTTTGAAGAGGAACTATCCACTAGGGAGTTCCCTGAGAACGAAACACCTTAGGGACTTTTTTCTGCCAGCAATTGCACCGCCAATAGAAACCTTAAAGTGACTTTGTCCAGCTGACACTTTGTAAAGCAACATCCCTTCAAGGCAAAGATTTTTATATTTAGCTTTGACGGGTCAGAATTGCATTATATTTTCTTCAGTCACATATACACTCAGTAATGCCCAGACTTTATGGAAGTCTATGTCCATGTTTTGTTCCATTTTTTAAATATTTAAGAGCTGTTATGAACTGTTATTAACGCTGCTAACTGTACGCTTGTGTTTACAGATGGGTTTTTAAAAAATGGTGTTTGGTGGCTGCAACAGCTCTTGTGTTCAACCAATCAATGTACACTCACGAAAGGACCAATCACCCAATCGCACCTACATCGCTCAAAGTCCCTTTTGTTCCGGGAGAGTCGTCACTCTGATGCAGCAGCTTGACAAGTTCCTCCAAACGGGGTTCTAAGAAAAAACTAACAGAGTTCATAGTTCCTGCGGTGCAGAATCTGTTGGAACCCTAAAAAAGATTTAGGGTTCCAACAGTTCCTGGAACCATGAAAAAGTTCCTGCAGTCCGAAAACACCTACGATGACACCACTCTCTTGTTTTCAGCTGCTAGCAGGCACTTTAAGCAGGAGGGCAAAGCACGCCACAAAGTTAATGCAACCCCTCCACAGATGCCTTATTCTCATCCACACAAGCACCTTGCTGGTGCAGTAAACAGTTTCGTTCAATTAGACCCTAAAACAAAAGCATTAAATCAGTGTCTGACTAACCCGGGGTCTCTGCTGTGGTGGGCGGAAGCTTTTTTTTTCTTTAGCCCCCACCTGGCGCCCCCAATATTTCTCCTATTTGAAGAGAAAAGCTCAGTGCCAGACAGCTAATGAATGGAATATTATTTAACCGTTCCTCCAACCTTTTCAAGAGACTGCCTCCAATCCTTACAAAGACCTCTGGATCCCCCCTTGGAAAATATTTTTACAATAAACTGTACCATACTTTATTTTGCCCCCATCATTCACTGCTGTATAATTTAATGTTCTCTGTGATACAACACCATACACTCTAAGGCAGATTTTTTTTTTTTTTCTCGTCATGGCCTGGACACAGATGATGAGGTGATCACGTTGACTGTGCCCTCACAATTGCTTCCATAAAGCCTCCAGTGGCAATTTTCTCTGTTTACTGCCTGAAGTGCTGAGTGATTGCAGCCCTCTCAGTGTTTACTGTCGTGGAGATGATTCCAGCATTATTAACTGAACCAAGTGGACTCCAGCCCTCTGCAAACCAGCCTCTGGTGAGCACTCAGATTGTTTCAGTCTTCAGCGCCTGACCAGCATCCAACAAACTGAAGCTTCCTTCCCTTCTCTCCCCCTCCGCAGGCGAAAAAGACTGCTCGAACGGAATGCGCTTGATTCATTTCAAATGTTTTGTATCTATCTGAATTTCTAGCTTTACCTCACTGTATCCAGATTGCATGTAAAAAATTAAATACTGTATGCCTCTTAACAGGGCTTACATAAGATATCCTGAATAGTTTTCATCTAATCAAGAATTGCAGCCAAGGAAAGCTCAGCAAAGGAAATAAGACATTCGAAAGAAAAGAAAAGTGTCCCGGTTAAAATGTGCAGATTTAATCCCTCACACTGGGTGAATTTCAAGATGCAGAGCATGCCAACTTGGTCCATGCAGGCTTTTTCCTGGGGAAATGACTCTGACCAGCCCTTCTGGCTTTCTGTCTGTGTGGATCAGGAGCATATCACCAGTAACACATGCTGCCCTTATTCTTATCCTCAGCTTTACATTTTTGTTATTTCATATCAACATACAGGCTAAAAATATGAATGGAACTGAGACTGAGACGTTCATTTGTGTGTTTTACAGACGGTTAAACTACACTCTGAGAAAAAGAGATTTTTCTGTTCTGCAGAAAGTAGCTACTCATTGTAAATACTCTGCCCTTTTGTAAAAAAAAAAGCATGCAATCATTTTATGTACAATTACAGCCTCTTTTTTACAATCATGGGGTCAGGATATGTGGTACAGTGCAATGGTAAGTCAGACAATTAACCAACCAAGGATTTATAATGTTCACCGCCAGCACTGTTTATCTAGACCAGGGGTGTCAGGGGAGGACTTGCCTCCATTACCTCTGATTGGTAAGGCTGAAATTATTTCCATTCCTCCATCAATAAAGTTTGTTGGTAGAGGAGCCATCTGTTTGTAGTTACAGTGCCTAGCTTGGGAATTTATTCTGCCCTCCACTATTCTTTTATTTTAACACTGAATGGGCTTTGTTATGATCAGAGAGCTTTGCACAGCAATGCTTTGGATTAATAAATACCATTCGGCACTGTAAGCATGTTTGTGTGTATGTGTGTGCGTGCTTATAACTGAAAGTATAGTCTTATTCATTTGGCAGTTTGACGGAAAACGTATCCAACAGCACTGTATGAGATTTCAGCAGCGATTACGCTGTTTACAGTGCTTGACTTTCACACAGTGCCGTCAATAGCTTGGTTCTGCGAGGGGGAAGTGATGTTTTAAATCAAGTTTATAAAAAGTAGGATTACATTAATGCAGCCAACCTTGGCTGTGAAGAGAAGTCATGGTTTTTTACTATGGGAATGAAAGTTGTGACATTGCCGCTTTTCGTCTGCAATGCTTGAGTGAAGACACAGAGCAACATGTTTAGCAAATCATAAATTTAACTGGAGATTCATTCCAGTGGGTTTTCACAACACATTATCCAACACTGACACTTCTCACACTGCGCAGTGGGTGGGTCAGTGCTCTCAATTTGCTTATTAGCAAACAAATGCAATCGTCTCCACATTTTATGTGATTTTGTGCCAAACATCGATCAATTTTTCCATGTGTCTCAAAATTTTGAGGGAAGAGACTCAAAAAGAGAAAGTTCTCAAACAGTAAGCCCACCTTTGTTATGTTGACCTCACTAATCAGCCATAGTGGTTAAGACAACTTTTTCTTTTCCACATTTGACATCGGAGGCTTGTAGATGTTAGCCTACTTTTTGCACATGTAATATTATTTAAACGCCCTCTGAGTCATTGTCAGTGATGCTCCACACACACAATGTTGTGTTCATCTCGCATTATATAAGGGGAGTGGTGTTAACTTAGCATCGTCTTGTTTTCTTTAATGAGTCCATATGTGATGATGGTAAACCACACTGTTAAAACTCATGGGAAAAGGAAGGGGGGGCTAGATGGTAATGGGACATCAACCCCAGAATCATAAATAAAATGAAATAAAGAAATACATTTTATAAATATAGAAAGAAACAAGTGTTTCTTAGGGGCAAGCTTTCCCTTTAACTGCTTCTTAGGCTGCTGTAATTCAAGTGATATAACAATCATTTTTAGTGCCTGCTCGTACCAACTTTGCACTGGGTGTTGCTAATCACATTAACGATGGTTCCTTGATTCAAGTGTTTAAAGTTTTTGTTCTCACAGTTTGAAGAGAACGAGGGTTGAATGAGTGCATGTCACTGGGTGCCCTGACTCACTGGATCGAACATGTTTGGAATTCTTGGCTCTCCTCCAGGATGGATGGCTTTCGTTTTCGTGATCAGAATCAGACTATTTATTGTGAAAAGTCATCAGATTGGTCTGCAGGGGCTTGGACTTGGAACCCGGGAGTAATTTGTTGTTTTCATCAGAGTTTTCATTTTAATTTCTGAGAGGAAAATTTTAACATTTCAACATTTATAATCTACTGCCCTTTTGCTACATTTTGTTTCATAATATGCCAATCATTTAATTAAAATGTTTAATTTGTGTCGAAGGATAAAAAAATATAAAGACAATATTTTGTCACCCATTTTGAGAAGTTCTGAACTTTTTTAGATGTGGCAGTGAGAGTGATCAGTAGATATACACACTAATATTAACTTGCACAACTGCACATCCTGTCAGCTGTTGATTAGCTGTGTCTTCTTCAGCAGCCATATTGAGTTAGAGGAGACAGTGAGAGGGATCATGTCGGTGCAGAGATGTTATGATGTGCTTGGACAGTGTCCTGCGTTAGGAGGAGTTGCGTGGCTCTGTGGAAGTGACCAGAGAGATTTTCACTGATTTTCATTTGCAATGTGGCTTTTTCATGTGGCTCCAGAGCTTATGTAACACCCTGGCCAGTGGCTGCTGTTACATCAGCAGTAACAGGACAACAATGTCCTTGGAGATGCAAGCAAAGCTGAAGTCACTCTGACCAGCACATGTTCGGAGCACTGCACAGGCTGAATGGTGCTCCAAATGTTTTTAGGACCGTTTGAACCCATCGTCGATAGGTGGGATTTGTTTCAATGGGTTTCATCTCCATCAGATGGGTCTAGAGGTTCATAACACTAAAACAGTGGGTTGGCTATGATGGCGTCTGGCTTACGATGAAATAGATACAATGCTCTGCTGTGAAGTGAAATTTCTGGAAATCCTTGGCACGGTCTGCAAGTGAAGTTAATAAATAATGAAAGAAATAGCCAGGATAGCATCTGGCTTTTGTTTGACCAACAGACCACAAAGCTAGCCTGCATCTTAAACCTCAAGTATCTTTATCTGTTTAATTTACCTCGCCATTGCCCTCATAAACAGCCAGCTGTGTCAATAGATGTGGCTATTTACGTTTGGCTATCTCTGACAATGAGACACTCACACTTTTGCGTGTTTGCCGAGGTGCTAGATTTGAATGTGAAAAACACTGAACCTAACATGTAACTGACTAAGCATGGATTACATCTATCTGTGTGCAAACAGCCTCTGATGTCATCTTAGACAAAGTCCCTTTGTGATATGCAGGCTGCCATAGTAAAAGGTCCCACTAGTTACTCCTTTCACCCTGCCCTCACACCCCTTTTGAGAACATGGATCCATGACTGATCAACCATTTCTGCCATTTTGACCAATGATCGACTGGCGCTCAACCAAGAGCAAAGGCCTTGGTGATTGTTATTTGTTGCCTGTGTATCTGAATCCACGTCACTGTTGCCCTGAAACACAGCACAACAATGAAACTTATCCTCACCTTAGCGCACTGGCTAACCAGATGTTTGGCCAATATATTTCATACAGCCTCGCCAATGTGCTCTCACCCTTTCTTTGTGATGCAAGATTTACTGTGTGTGTGCACTCTGTAAGACCTTTTTTTAATGCTACTCCAGTGACTATGACTCTGCAGCCTCTCCATCTCATCACAAGTACAGCCTCCATCCCTCTCGCACACATATGCCGCTGCTCTTTCTAATTGCGTTGAGATCTTGGGAATAATTAGGAAACCTGCTTGGATGATTTGAAATTCCACTCGAGTGTGAGGCCATGCAGAGGCGGGAATACTGAATTATTATTGTGTAATTTCAGCGCCCCTGCTTTTGATGGATCAGCTCAACTTTAGACCTCAGTGAGAAATGGCAGAGACCTGTGCTGACCCAGGTGGTTACTGTTAGATCATGGCAACAGCAGCGCCTTTGAAGATCGCAACAGAGGAGTTGCGTTCAGTTTACAATTTACAAGATTATAACAATAGATGCTTTGTTAACCCTTATATAAGGGAGAAAAGAGATAAATGGGGATGGAAAACAGAGTGAGAGAAAAATGTAAGCTGTAAATTGGAAGAAATACAAAGAAAAGGCATAATAGAAAAACGATGTGACACTGCAGGTGAAGAAAAAAACAAATGATAAAAGATTCTTGAAGTGAGTGAGTGCAGAGTGAGAAGGACATAGTGCAGACAGATGGATAAAACCGTGGGATAGAGAGAAGAGGAGAAAAGGAGAGAGCTCTGGCTGAACT
Source organism: Acanthurus tractus (assembly GCA_029783725.1). Taxonomy (NCBI): domain Eukaryota; kingdom Metazoa; phylum Chordata; class Actinopteri; order Acanthuriformes; family Acanthuridae; genus Acanthurus; species Acanthurus tractus. The sequence continues at coordinate 16,176,291 of JAQNCA010000002.1, read as the reverse complement.
AACAGTCAACAACAATTAGGTCAAAGGCCAAATTGGCAACGAGACCTCGGTGGTCCAAAACTCCGACGGGGGGTATCTGGTGTCTTAAGAGGTCAGCTCTGTTTGCGGGAGAAATGAACTTGTCAATTTGCATTAGTGAATAATTAGAAAAATGAACTTCGCAAGTGTACAGATGCATTGATTGAACTGGAGAAAGCAGCGTCTGGCTGTGAAAACACCGGCTGCATGGGTCACGAGTTGTTTGTGAGTCAGTGAGCTGTGTGACAGTGAGTCTAATGGCCCCTCCGCAGGACAGGTCTCCACCTGGGACTCTGATATCTGTGCAGCGCTGAACCGGACAGTTTCAAAAAGACTTCTGCCCTCTAAGGCATAGAAAGAGCGAGGGAGAAGATTAACTGGAGATATTTCCTGGAAGGCATAGGAAACAATTTGGAATTCTGAAATTCCAGGATTTCCAGGCTTCCAACAGCTGCAGGAACCAGATTGTCTGGAGTTGACTGGATGGCACAGAGTCAGCTTCCTGAGGGGAAGTGCATCTATGCAAAAGAGGCTGAACATGATTTACGTCTAGTAACTTCAGCATCAGAGCTGCTTTTGTCCCTGCACAGCTTCTATCTCTGACTCCATTAAATTTTAACTGAATTTTGAAGTCTCCTCACTTTTTGTGTATGGAAGCAAACTATTATGATGCAAATATTTCCATTTTCAAGAAGAAGATAAACCATCTTTGGACACATTTATTGAAAAAATGCTCTTTTGCTTTAAATCTCTGGGTCTGTGTTACCCATGGCAGCATTTTACTGACATTTTAGGGCCCACGTTGCTAGGAAATGTGTTGTCAACTTCTGTGGCATGCTGCTTACTGGAGCACATCATAGTCCACATAATGTTAATACAAGACATGTTTTCCCTTTTTCAACAAGCATCATACTTGTTGTTCATTTGCCATTTTAGTGATCTGTCTAAGTGTTCTTTTATTCCACTCCAAAGATTAAGCTAGTTAGTTAAACGTTAATTTTCTCCCAAGTGAAGGTTACTTTTTATTCCTGTTATTTCAAAACTGGCAACTCCTGTATATTTACACTCCTTTTACAATATACTGTTCCTTTAATCCGAAAGAATTGAACCATAAGTTTTCTCTTTTTTATAGATCCAAGGGTGGTGACAGCAAATGATCCAAAAACCACTGATGGATTTAGGAGAGCTGGATAACATGTTCAAACACGGCAGCCAATTGCACCAATGACAATAAAGCCTGCATTGGCTTTCTAACTCTTCTTTGTTTTTGGACTGTGATGATTGAATTGACTGACTTCCCCTTGAATCCCTGCAAAAAAAAAGTGAAAAAAAAAAATTAATTTATAAGACTTCAATAGACATTACAAATGTAACTGGACACCCACACCGGCATTGCACCAACACAATCAGTCGCAACCAAAAGTTCGAACCTCCTGGAGAACACTAATGTAAGAGTGCTAAAACAGTGGGAAAATATTAAAACTTTTACTTCTTGCATTTGGAAACAACACTTGACCAAGAAGGTACACAACTCAAAACAAACACCTATAATTAACCGATTTGTTTGCAGAACTTAAATGTTAGGTGTCTGTTGTTGTGTCTTAGGTCAACCAGGCTGTTCCAGTGGCGCTGACATTGTGTTGGGTGGTCTTGTTATGACACTTACGCATACAAAAGCCCCCCCTCGGCACGACTATAAACATACAAGAGGATTGTATTGCCTCGGCTTTTCTCATTGTTGCAAGTGATTAATACGCACTTCTAGTGAGCTGTTTACACTCAAACACAGCGAGTCAGGATTTTTGATTATTTGGAAAGCATGTTAAAACAAAAACTACAATTTTAGAATGACATAATACATTAATGTACTGTGACCGCGGGAAAAGGAGAAAACTGAGAGATGGGTCGGAGCCCAGAGCGGTGTGGGAACCCCAGGGAGTAACAGAGCAGCATGGGGTCACCCAAAAGAGAAACAAACACAACTGTTTCCTCTTTCTTCTTGGGTAATAGTGCTGGTTTGTTACGGAATATGAGTCTCTCGCTGCATGTTACTAATCAGGAAACAGCTACACCAGCAGCCATGAACAAATTGTGTTTTACAGATTTACTTTTGTAACATTGCAATTTACAGTAAAACCCTGTTAGTTGTCCTCTGCAGTGCAAACAGTGTGTAGTCTGCAGCTTCATATTAGCCTATGATATCAACAGCTCAGTGCATTTGTTGAGCATATGGCAATGGTATGTGAAAAAAAAGCCCTTTGGTTTGTTGGCCAGACATGAGAGAAAATACAATGGGAGGGATGAAATCTGAATCACTAATCTAGCTGTAAATTCACAGAGCAGATTGTCGGTTGTGAAAGGTCATGAGGTTCAGCTTGGACACCTTCGCCTGGAGTTGCTGTGTCATATTTCATACATAACACTCTGGATGGCTACAGCAAGGATTTTTGCAGTCGATATTTGTGAGAACATATTAAATTTCATACACTGGTAAAAAAGATGTATCAGATTTCATGGACTCCGTGGGTGCATGTATGAGTTGTAGTAGGGTATGGGTGTTTGCTTAAATGCGTGGGAGACTGTGTATATGAGAATCACTGTGTTTTTGCTCCATTATCCCTGGGTGGATCCCGAGTTCTGGCAGGAATGATGAATATTGTTCTCCTTAAAAAACAGTGAAAGCCAACACCGCAATCTCTGACTGCCCACAACTCAAATCCTTAATGACGAGTGCTGTCCATGTGAACTTCAGCTCACTGCTTCACTCCGCTTCGCACAATGGGACATGCTGGCTTGGAATTTCTTTAATGTGCCAGAGCAAAATGATATTCCCTACTTGTCCAAAGACACTAATCAAATTATGGCCGCAGTTAACAATATTTGAAGCTAATGCCCATTGACACGTCTACCAAATGACCCCGTCCACTTTGACATTCGGTGTCAGTCTGATGTCTCAGCCGAGGCAGGTGCCAGGTGCCTGGGGCAGGTGTGTTTTTATTTTCATAGCACAAAAAAAAAAAAAAAAAGCTGCCAGAGATTTTCAAAATGCTTGTCAGGTGATTTCCTGACACATTTTCTGCTCATTCCACTACCCATCTGAAAAGGCCAAGCGTAAAGGGATTACAGGGCGCAGGCATGTCCAAATATCCCCATCATCACCGTAGGCTCCAGGTGTCAGGCCATGTTAGTATCAGCGCCTCCCAATAAACACATCTGTCCCCCTGCATTAAGCTCCAAATCCAACATGAGTCCAGGACAGGCCATACCGGGTTTGCCCTGTCCGCAGATGTTTACTCTTTTTGGTTGTAGGAGGAGGGGAAAGCTGCTGAAAAGTGGGGTTGGACTCATTTATTGGCCGAGTCCCAATGTTTGATTTCATAATCTAGTATCCTTGAGCCACTGTCTGAGGGAATTAAAGTGTTCAGAGGCTGCTCTTTAGACAAAAATTTATACAAACAAATTAACATGCTTAAGAGGAAGCCTTTAAAAATAAAGTAAATACCCTGTCTGGATAATAATGCGCCTGATGTTTCTGCCTCATTTGAAATCCAAACATCTTGTTTGTACTTGAGAGGGAAATTAGTACATCTCTCTGTCTATAAATAAAAAACAGAGTCAAGTACACTTTAGAACAAATTGTTTTACATCAAACAAAGAAATAAACTGAAGAATTTGTTTCAACTTACATTCTGCTTTTTTAACACCATGTAGAGTCTGCGAATTGAATTAAATCATTTGTATTTTCACAATGTTAGCCTTCGTGCTAAAGGTTTTCTGGAAATCAGCATGAGATAGATTGCAGCACTTTATTCTAACATCTAGATTTTTTGATTATAGATGATACCAAATTAGCTTTGCTAATGTTTGCAGCCCAGGAGACAAACAAACAATCATTAGTACAGTTTCAAAAGATAAGCAGTTGAACAAAACTGCAAAGCTAATTCTTAATGAGCAATTTGTTTTTTCTTTATAAGACACAAAATTTGCTCTCAAGCAATAGATGGCTCTAATTTGGTTTGAGGTTGTAGATTTAAAGCAATTTTTTGGCTTCAACACAAATAATTAGACCTGTGATGACATTTACAGTGTACAAGCCAGAAAGGGAAAAGTGGGGCAAGGAGTAGACAGTTGCTAATTGCAACCTTCACTACTAGATGCAACTAAATCCTTCTCGCTAGACCATGACACTCAATAAAAGACAGTACAACTGCAGAAGCTCAAACTTGCATGATCTCAATCAAGCACACCACTCTGGTCTTGGACCCGTACATAATAAAGGCTGGTGCAATCCGTTAAAACACAGAGCACACAAGTGAACAATTCATCAGTTTCCAAACACACGTCTTAACCGCCCCTCCCTCTTACCTTGGCATCATTCCTGTGTGTGACAGTGGATGAGTTTAGGACTCAGGACAGGTCAGATCCTATGCACACAGAGCAGTTCTGCTGATCTCCTGGGCTCTGATAGGTTCCAGCTGCCCCCCCCCCTCCACACCTCCTCTCTCCTCTCTCACGGGTCCAATGCATCCCAGATGTCTCACGCTGACTGGCTGGACGGACTCACAGCTGGCCAGGAGAGCAGGCTGCGAGAGGGAGAGAGTGAGTGAGGGGGGAAAGACAGAAAGCGAGTTGAGGGTACCTGCCAAAGCTGGATAGCCCTGCTAGTCTGTCACACAGTCGACTTTATGGTTTATCTGTTTCAGCTTAGCGCAAATGAAACACAAAACACAGTATTGCAGATAAGCAGCAGTCATTGTTGTATACTTCCCCGTGCCAAACATCTTTCGTGAACAAGAAATATAATGTGCAGATTGTGTTTATTTAACTCCGGTGTATTTTGAAATAACAATCCATCATGGATATTACCACACATATAGGCACACGTTGAGGCACAAAAAAAAAAAACACAAAACAACTTTTGTTTGTACTCCCACCCATCCTAGATACTTCCCTCCGTCTTTGATTAACCACTTATTGCTTTGTGCGTTGTTTTGGCTCGGTCAGGACAGAAAATGAAAGTAATATTGTTTGAGTTTTTGCTCCCATCGTCTTTGGGAAAACATTTCATTAGCTGCCGCTGCCACGGTGTCTCCAGCGAGCAGAACAGAGACGGACCCGTGAGACCGCCTGCTCCTGGACTCCGGTCACTCTGATGCTCCCTTTGCAACCCAGCTGCTGCTCCTCTATGCCGTGTAAAACTCTTGCATATGCTGCACAACCTGGCAAGCAGACCCTGTTCCCATGTGCTTTTGTCTGGAACAATCTATTAAATTGTGTAACAAACCTTTAAATTGGTCTCCCGGGGATGATACCTAATGCACATTTCATTAAATGTTTTGACATGCTTTTGTTTAATTTATCACAGCAGTCATAATAAAACGTTTGTCTCACAGTGTTTTTCACCAGAGATGGCAGTTGTCTTGCGTGTATGAGTGTGTATATTTGTGCATACCTGTGTGTGTGTGTGTGTGTGTAGAAGAAGGAGATATGTGGTGTCAAAACTAGTGAATATGGCCCTAAAAAGGATCTGTGTTTTCCCATGTTCTTAAAGGCCAGCAAGAAGTTGCATGACAGCCACAAAGAAAGGGAAGACAAACTCCTGCTGGATTACAATGTTCAAAAAATTTACCTTTCAGCTCCAGATGGAAGCCATGAAAACGAAATACATGATGTTCACCCTTTACTGACGTTTTTTTTTCCTGTTTGCAATCTTAAGGCTGAGGTTTTTGGTGGAGCTCTGAGAGGATGAGTAGTGAACTTGCGGGACTTGTTAAAACTTTGATCCAGTGTTGCTTAGGAAAAGCTAAAAGGAGGAACACTCGCTCGCAGCTATTCACACTGCACGTTTTAAGGTTCCTCTGAGGCTTTTTGATCACCACCACTTTTACAACAATGCATACTTCACTCATGGAATCATGTGTTTGGGGTTCAACTAGGTGGTGTTTTTTTTCACGTGAGTGTGACCACGTCGGTCCTCTTGCGGTCTTTAAACAGAAGACATTTGATGTAAGAGGCCCTGTCAAACCAGATGGTCCTTCCATTACTTTCCTCAGATCAGCTTCAGGACCAGAGATGGCAGCACATGGGAGCCGCTAATGAAATGTTGACATAAAAGTAATGAGGAGGAATTCATTTCAGCTGTGTCTATTTCATACCTAAAACGGATTTGTTTATGGTCGTTTTATCAAATATTTGGGGAACTGTTTGATGGCTTTGAGAAAAGGAATCCAAGCAATTACAGCGATTTTTCTTTTCCATACTGTATTCTTTTAATTTCAACAGTAATAGAGAATGGGACCAAAATGAGTTTATTTGTTGCATCAAGCCCAATCAATAACTTCTCATATCAAACAGTCTCATAAACACCTGTGTCAAAAATGCACAAAGAGGACGGAGGACCAAAATCAAGACTTTCTTATCAAACTCAGCAACATTGCCCAGTATTGCAGGCCTGTCAAATGTTGTTTATCTCCTATTGATGAATGTGTGCACATGGGGCTAAAGTACAAACTACCTTCTGTGTATTAAGAGTCAGGCAGGTGTTTGTTTCATCGAGCCTCAAACATTATGTTTGACTGACTGGCTTAAAACCCACAGTATGCTAGCTGGTAAGCTAACACAGTCATAGTAAACAATGGTAAATAAAGCTAATGTAGCATTACTATTTAAGACCCAAGAACAGTGTTGGGTAATGGTACTTTTGATGGTGACTTGTTATATTTTAAGAATACTTTGAATTAAAAGTAACTTGTCATGTTACAGCATTACTTAATGTAAAAGCATCTTGTTATATTACTTTTGTGTTACCAAAAACAAAAACCCTGTTACATGTCCTTGTGCATGTTTGTTATTTTGTCCAGAGCCTAATGTGTCTACCTTTGAATGTACAGACTCCACTGTCATTGGATAGCCAAGTCTACAGCCCATAATCTGTTACCCTGCAGGTCGGCATTATCCTCTTTACAGCTAATGATTAAATTTGATCATAAGTTGTTATGGACAGAGGGATCCTGACTTCCAGGTTGCAGGCTTCACTCACCTTCCTTATCAACGGCAATTTGGAGCACCTGTGATGTTCTCTGCCTCAGCTGATGGCAATCAGCTTGACTGAGGTTATATAAGCAGGCTGGTGTTTGACTGCTCAGCTAGTTGTGTGTCCCCAGGGAGTCAGCACTGTTAGCTGACTGTTTGTGTTTCTGTTTGATTGTGTTACGTGTGTTTTGGAAGTTTCTTTTTTTCTTTATTTTAAACTCTTTCAGTCATCCTCCAGTCCATATCATGCTCCTTCTACTGACTCCTAATTTTGATTTCTTTTGGTTCGGATCTGATTGTTTTGTTGGTCCATCATTTTGATAGACTAAGAGGGTGTATTCAACAACAAACTTTTAGTACCCAAGGGGCCAGTTTTTGCTTTAATGATTGTTTGTGTGTGTGATGTGTGTGATGTGTAGAGTTTTCTGTTAGTGTCCCAACTAGCTGCCTCTATCTTCCATCAAGTCAAGCGGATACAGGGACTCAAAGCATACAGCATCAATAGCTAAATGAGGTTTGGTTTGGCAAAGAGGGTTTGTTTTCCAAAAACTAACTTTCAGTCACCAGGTTTTATCTTAGCATGGGCTTAATGACTAAAAATATTTGAAATAAAAAGCCCAAATTTCTATCAAGGGGATGGGAAGTTTTGAGCTGATTTATTGCACAACAAACTTTTATTTTGAAATTGCATTGCGATCCACCCAAATTTATGGGAGTACAAATACTTAATTGCCAAAAAATTCCCTAAATATCTAATCCTGCAATAAACTATTCCTTGAGGAGGCCTGTGAAGAGAGGAGTATATTGAACTCTTTAATATTTGACAGTCAAGTTGTGATTTATTGATTGACATTACAAATTCTTTGTTATTTTACCCTTTTTACTTGACTTATAACCTGTTTTTAAAGCAATTCCTATATCTCTGTTGGGGATTCATAACAATTTAGCAAACATTTTGGAAAGAAAACTCAATGATTGACACTGACAGATCTTATCAAGTCAGAAAAACTTCTGTGGTCTTATCAGTTGAGGCAAGAGAGGGAAACACAAACAGCAAGAAGGAGGGAGGTGGGATGCAGAAGACTGTTTTGTGACGTGCAGATTCCTGAGATCACATGTAGCTGTAAGCAGCGGCTGCATGTGTGAAAGACCTCTTTGTCTGCAGACCAGGTTCTTGGGTTCAGCTAATCAAATAGATTAGAAACGGCTTTGAAAGTCCACCCATCGGAATTGGCCAGCCGCACAAAAACAAACACACTGTAGTGGCTGCAGTTGACCACTTTCACTAATGTGTGCCTGTTTTCTGTGTGTGTGTGTGTGTGTGTCTGCCTGCATACCCATGCAATGAACTGTATGACTTATAAGTTGTGGTGTGCATGTGACAGCTGTAAATTAAGAACCATTTGTACACAAAGAAGGCAAAAGTTTACCTCAGATGCTGATTAAAAGCTGTAAAGTTCCTAATAATAATGGAAAAGACTGTGTGGATCGAAGAGAAATACATTGTGCTGACCTGACACATTAGTGCTACGGTCCGGTGTGCTGTCTGTATCAGTTTCTGGCATTTTAATAAGACCCAGATCTCATTAGTCTCTGCCCCTTTGGATGCTTTCAAGTGCAGCATCTGTTTGTATTGTAATGTCAAACCTAATCAGTGGTCAGTTTAAACCACTAAATGATGCAGATTCAAAATGTTTCACAATGTTTGCAGGAAAGCTTCCGCCTCACCTTGACTGATTCATATTTGAGATAAAACACTTGGCACTTTTGGAGCCCAAACAAGCCAGAGATTAACAGATTCGTGCCCAGCATTGGTTCAGTCAAACTTCTGCTGTTGCATCAGGGAAGATTTCTGTTGTTTTAGGAGAGACACATTTTTGGAAAAGCTGGAAGAAAAAAAGCATCACAAAATCTGAGAGGATCACTGACACTCTTTGTGAACCAAAAGGTCAGAGCATGTTAGGAGAAGAGCTGTGGCTTATCAGTGAGGATGCAGACTTGTATCACTGCTCCTAAACCTGTGGCTTGATTGCTCAACTCTCCAACACTAGGAAACACTAGGACTTTCCACTTGTTAGTCCACGCATGTGTGTGTGTGTGTGTTTGTGTTTTCTTTCCACTGTGTTGAGGAGTTTCCACTGAGTGTTTGCTTAAGAGAAGAAAAGGTCAAGTTGTGCAAAGGAGTCAACTCGCCCTCATGTTTCAGTTGTGGAATTGCAGAGGTCTTTGTTTCTTTTCTACTTATTAAAATCTTTTTTTCCACTTGCTGACACCCACAAATGTGCATCTGCACAAGCAAGCCAACACACACAAACACTCTTACAC
>JAQNCA010000002.1:16139427-16154520 GCA_029783725.1 Acanthurus tractus | reverse complement strand
TCTGTACTTTGTATTTATTTGGCCAGAAATGTTTCCTCTCTTTTTTGGCTTGACTCATTTTTAGTGAATTTATTGGCGTATCAGAGTGGAATCTGGTGGTCGATTCACAAACAGACTGAAAAAAACTCAACAGTCATGAAATCATTTGCCATGAATAGTTACACAGACAAACATGGTCCTTAGAGGATGAAGCCTAATAATTTTTGCAATTTCCTGACTTTTCCACTCTTCCTTAAACGCATCCATGAAGTGGATATGTGTTGGTTTCAGATAAAATGTCTTTACAGCTACTGGATGTATAATGAAATTTGGAAACACATGCAGAAATTGTAGAATCTCTTTGGTGAGCAGCTGACTTTTATCAGGTATAAATTTCAATTTGTTACCTGCAAAACTGTGACGATCCAATCAGAATCTGCTGGACTTTGTGGCAGGAAAAGTTAACATGCTGCTGAACATGATAAACCTTATATCTGAAAATACTGACATAGTATTATGCTGCTGTTAGCGTTTAGCTCGTTGTGTCATTGTGCTTAAGTACAGCCTCACAGAGCTGCTAGCATAACTGTGAATTCATGTGTCTTTGCCTGGACGCGTCTGAGCTGCCATTTCTTTCGAGGAATGTGTTTAATCTCTTCAATTTGTCTTCATTTTCTCAAAATTCACGACTGTCTGCTGTTCTGGCTCCACAGTGGTGGAAACAAGCATCAAGTGGACAACAGGACTGCAGAAACTCTAAACATCTTCTGTCCAAGAGGGAAAAAAATCATCTGTTTAAACTGCATCAAAAAAAAGAAACAAAGAAAAGAAACTCCATCTTGTAATGTTTATAAATGTAGCACTTGAAGAGGTTTAAGACATTTGAAGTTTATGTACTTTGACGATTTTTGCTGTTTTTTAAGTTTTATCCACATGGTTTAATACATGAATCGTAAATGGTTTTGGATAAGTGCCTGCTAAATAAATGTGATGTAATGTTATATCCCAAATGTTTATGACAGTGAGACTGTAGTGAAGCACCATTCAGTTGTGTTTATTTTAGTATCTGCTCACCAAGTTTTTCTTTCTTTCTTTTCTAAGAGTTTGGACTCATTTCTCCCACCATCTGCATTGAGAGACCTTTTTTGTTTCAACCATTCGAGCTGTTTGTTTTTGGGGACTGAGAGTAAGTGGCTGGGTGTTCAAGGTTTTGTTGTTTCTGACTGACACTCCAAAGGGCTTTTTCATCTGAAAGCTTTTACACGCAGACAGGCAGGCCAGGAGAAAAACCAGTTGGCACCAGTCGTGATGCTGTGAAAAAAAAAAAAAGTGAAAGCTTGTTGTGATTCCTGCTGCCTCGCCTGGTTGTAAAGGGTAGTTTTGGATCATGTCCGAGTGTCTCAAAAGGTGGTGACCCCGACACAGATCCCAGTTAACACACTATGGAATCAGCTTGGACCGGGGAACTGAGCTAGTGGCTAGAAAACTACACTGGTTGGTCTCCAGAATTAAATTCCTTCATTATGATGAAGCGATGAAGGAGGAGAAGGTGGGGGAGTCAGAAAGCATCGAAGGATGGAACTGAGAGAAGGGATTGAGAAATAAGATCCAACATGTTTCTCGGACAGATGAGTGATATTCAAGGATATGGGCAAGGAAAGGCAATGATGGCTTTAGTGTTGAGAGTTTATGACCCTTTTAAGAGTTGACCTCGCATGAACCATTAACAACCCCCCAGTGTGTGTGGGAAAAACACACACACACACTCTTCAACTCACATAAATGAGGGCACACTTAAACGCACATATCTCCACGCACACCACGCAAACTTGTAAGAGTGATTGGCTCGTTCCTGTTGTTTTCACCACCAGCAACAGGAAGGTGAACAAACGCAAAAAAACACAGCTGCTATTGTGTGCTGCAGCCTCTTCCACAGATAAGAGAAGGAACAAGGACGGAAATAACTTAAACCGATTTATTAAGACCAGTTTAATTCCTTTTTCATGCTTCAAACCAACTCCAAAGTGATCAGAGTCTTAAAAATGCAGCACAGAAAAGCAGTGCTGAGTTTTTTTTCTTTTACTACTTCTCAAACCAAACTATTAAAATAAAGCTAGAAAGAAAAAAAAAGTTACGGCCAAGACTTCTTCCACCCCATCACCCACTTAAGCCACAGCAAAAAATCCCAAACTCGCTGACCCTGAGTGGGCCAAATAGTGTGGAACCCTGTTTCAAGTCTCTCCAAATAACAATAATCCTTCTTCATCATGTGTGTCTGTTTTGCTGCTGGACAGGTTTCAGAGCGAGTGGGAGGAAAAAAAAAAAAAATCCGGCATGGACCACGTCTCACACACATGGAGTGAGTTATGCCCGTTCACACACCCTGCAGTGCTATCATAAGACACACTGGCTTGGCTCAGCGGTGTACAGTACATACCAGTCTAAGGCCGTGGATACTGGGTGACTGAGAACCAATAATGTTTAGCCCCAAAATAAACTCCGACTCAAAGATTTGCTTTTGTTGTAACAGTGAGCTTCATTTAATCTTCTCTTGTTTAAAGATAGTGATTAAAACTAATCACCGGTGACTAATGAATTAATACTTTGCTGAAATTATACCCATAAATTCATTTATCAGTGCAGAACCAATAAACTTATAAGAAGGAGAGCGGTAATCTTGAGTATTTGCAGAACTTTGCTAACTTTTATTAATAATCAATCACTACTCTCTGTCTCTTTTTCTGCAGTGTATAATGGAGGTATAAAACTACAGAAACACAAGAACAGTTTGGATCTTGCAGGGTGGAGTAAATTACCAAAAAAAAAAAAAGAACAATGAGTTCATTCAGGAAACATCATGGGGGGAGTGGGGGAGAAGGTTGACTTCGGTAAGCGCAGTTCTTCTCTTTATCTGTGGAACAGAGTGAACAGGTGGAGGTTGACATCACTAATACGACCTGCTCCACCCTTGCATTTATATATGTTGCTGCATAAATAGAAGACTGTAAAAGACACTGTGGCCTGTGTTCGGTAAATCTATGTCGAGTCGACATGTTAATGACTGTGACTTCATGGTAAAGTTTCTGTCACTCATCTAGATTTACCGTCACTGTAAGTAAGATTGGTAAAGTTAGAGCCTCGTACAGGGCTTTCCTTGTGCTGCAATAACCTTGAATGTTTACCTTCTGCCAGCCCTGGCTAGACTTAAATGATGTGTGTGTGTGTTTGTGTGTTTGTGCATGTGCTCACACACGCAGGGATACACTTGCATTTAGGTCTCCCTGTGCACGTTCATGTGCACATGTGCTTGTGTTTGTGCTTGCCGAGTGTGTGCGTACCCATCACTCAGCCTTCAGCTGGGCAGACCTGAAGGATTGCGTCACAGGCAGAGAAAAGAGCAGCCCTGGCTAGTAAACTAGCCTTTAATTGCTTTGCAACTGAGAACACATTGCTTGGGGAAACAAGGAGCTCATTGTGAGCGCATGTTCATCTCAACACACCTCATATTTTTCTGCAGATTCGCTGACCCCCACCAGCTCTGCAGCATTTACAATAAAACACAAAGCCAGCAATTAAAGTAGTAAGTGTTTGCATGCACGCTCACACGCAGACTCTTAACATGTGTCTGTACATCTGTGTGCCGATGTGTTCCAACAGCAGGTCAAGATGCTTCGTTTAGGATTAGTGTGAAGGCTGGAGGAATTAAGTGCAGTAAAACTTTGTGCTTCTGTGTTTCAGTCCGAAAAAGCCGTTCACGTTGAAGCATAAATATGAGTCAGATAGAAATGTGTATGTATGGTATGTGTGTGTATGTCTCATGATAGATCTGGGTTGGGTGGTGGTGGTGGTGGTGGTCTGGCGATGATGTAAACCAGATGTATATTGGATGCAGACTATCGTACCCAGCGGAGGGAAGAATGAAGCCTGCGAGTGTGTGTATGTTGGTGCATGCAGAGCGCCAGCATTGATTACAAATCCAGCGTAATTTTCGTTTTGCACCAACCGCATTTGGCAGAGCGTGGATGCTGCGCTGACTGAAATGAGCTCATGCTACATATGACTGACCCATAAATCACGCAGACTGCGTATAGCCAGTGCTGTCACAGAGTTCAGCGGTCGGAGAATGCCGCTATTATTACAGTCATTTAAAAAGCTGCGTTAGATAAAGTCTGTCAGAACATGGTGATTCCATTTAACCTGTACACCTCCAGGCAAGCATGTATTTCATTTCAGTGGATGTAGAGATCAAGATGGAAAAAAAAAATGATGATAAGATTATTTCAAAACCATGTCTATAAGGAAGACTGCTTAAGAAAGAACATCTGAAACACAAAATGTCGTTGTTGTTCAATTGGTGGTTGTTAAATTGAGCTGAAATTCTTTGCAGAGCCTCTAAATCAGTGAAATCTAATCAAGCTATCATGCTCCGGGGACAAAGAACACTGCGGTTGCTCTTTGTGTGCACAATGCTACATGTGTAACAGCACCACTTAACCTATGAGTTTCTTGAAGTTGATGTATTTTGTCTTGTATTTTTAGAAAACATCATTAGTGGAGAAACATGGGCTTGTTCACGTGGTCATAAAGAAGAACAAGGATGGCATGATTGAACAGGAAAAGGGAATTTCTGTGAGCGTCTTATGTGAAAGAACTTATTATTGCACAAACATGGCATCTGTATACTGTATGTATGACTTATATTTTGATTCCATGCCCTGACATCATAACTTCGCTCCTGGCCAATCCTCTGTGTGGGCTGAACATCAGCCACTGTGCGGCCTTTGTTCTGCAAGGCCCCTCCAGCAACTGTTTCATATATAATATTGAGAACATGCTATATAGAAAATTTAAATAAATATAAGCTCAGCCATCCACTGACACACCAAACCTGGCTGAGACACACCAGCTATGCAACATGTGATTATTGACTTACACATGTTGGAGAAGTCCTCTCTCATGAAGTCTTACGTAGCTCTGATAATAAGCAGAGGGCCGTGAGTACGTGGTTATGGGCTTAAGGTTAGTGATGGGTGCAGCTGTTTTGCAGAAGCAGCGTAATGTGTTAAACAGGATCACTGGCAATTTAGATTTAATAATGACTATAAGAGGCTGTTACTTGACTGTCGTTTTGGAGTTTTATTACTGATGGATGGATGAAGAGGAAGTGTAGATAAAATGTAAAAGTGTTTTCATCCTTGCAGAGTAAGTTTGATCATTTCAGTTCAGGTTTTACGGTTTGAATAAGTTTTAAAAAGTGCATTAGAAAAAAAAATCACACAAATTAAACAGGCTATTAAACTCAATTAAGAGTTTTTCAGAACAATCAAATATTAATGTTTTCTTCAGTCAATATGAGAGCAATGAAAAGAGGAGGGGCCATTCATCACAACAAACCAACATCTTGTACTTGTACTTGTTTTTAACCAAGTGTCGAAAGTAAAACAGTAAATTACTGAAACAAAGAGGCATCAATTTTAATAGACAGCAACCAACTTCTTCATCTGATGATCCCTTCAAGAAGCTCACAGGTTTCTGACAGTCAAGACTGCTACACCTGACAAGGAGTGACAGTGACATGGAGAAATGGACTTGTGTGGCTGCAAAGAGAAAAAAAACAAGTGACGTCAGTGCATTCATATGTGTACAAACTGACTTGACTGTAACATGCCATTCCATTCTCACACCTACAACTTTATGAGTGCATATTCTCCTGGTCCTATTGTGGAAAAAGAAGCTGTTTCCATCACAGGAAGGCCCCTTTGACCCCTGTGAAAACCGTGTGTTTGTCCCAATATTTGAGGGTCTGTAACGGCTCAGTTCACAGTGAATGTTCTTCGGCACACCGTTAAAAAACACACCTGACGCCTTTTGAAAATGGTGTTCGGAAAAATCCAAACTCTACTGAAACACATCATCACAATAAACCTTAACATAAATTTAAAGATAAACTAAATATTTGTCATTTATATTAATGATTCATGACTAAACAAGCAGCAGTAAAAGTTAATAATATAAAACTTTAAGATGTTTTTTTATTTATTTTATTTAAAATTTAACACTGTTTGGGTACAACAGTGTAGATGGTGTACAAACATCCTTCAACAGATTCAAATTCTGAGTCTTCATCCTATTTGGTGCACTAAATATGTGATATCACCTTTTTTTCCAGCTAAGCTCCACCCACATCAAATCAATGAGTTGAACTATACAAAAAAAAAGGTAAAAAAAAAAAAAAAGAGCCTCATCTGTTCATGTGATAGTTGGTTTCCTGTTAAGTTTTCTCTGCACTCCATCTCACGGTCCCCAAACACAGAATACTTCCTCCCTCTTAGGTTGGAAACCACAGGTGGGTCTTTAATGCCTGCAGAGTGGAGAGAAGGGGTAATTTATCATCGTCCATCTTGAACTGTTGTAGATGGAGGCCTGGTTTTACTGCTGGTGTCACATGTTAACGAGCAGATTTTATGGTGGAAGTGATGAAGGGTCACAACACCTCGAAAATTAAAACACCAACTGGCTCGACTGTGAGGAATTGATTCTTGTTTAAGTTTGTTTTTTGGAAGTTTTATATCGAATGAGGGAAAGAAGTGTTTTACTTGAACATGTTTTGAAAAAAGCAACATCTTTGATACTTCCTAAGAAGTTTTTTTTTTTTTTACACATGCCATCTCTCCTCCGTCTCACCTTGGTAAAACAGAAATAACGACAGCTATTCCCCTCGTCCTGTTGCCTTTATGAAGGTTGGATTTCTTCCCAGGTCACCACTGTAAGAAAGGATCGAGTGTCCCTCATATTGCTAAGTAGCTGATGTCACCAAGCTGGAATCCATCCATTTTCTCTACCTCTCCCACACTGTGTTTAAATCTAATAATAAAAGTGTGTTCTTTAAAAATCCCGGAGAAGACCAATAGCAAACGATGGGGATGGTTCATTAATTAGGTGGTGTCCTGTTTCGCTAAAGTGGATTCATTAACTTCAGGACTGTGTGCAAATGCTCTACAAGCTGATGGTTCCTGTCAGGCACTGAGTGCTGAGGGGATAAACTGAACACAGGCTGTGTGTCACCAGGAACAGGAAACGATATCCTGAGTCCAAAACCATATAAACATGAGGAAGCTGTGCATTGTATAATATAATATAACATAATTTGTATAACGCTGTGGGTTATTACCTTGTATTCAGCATAAGAGCTAAACTTTTATTTAAGGCAAAGCTCAAGAGGCTGCAGACTTTCAAAATATTTCATCTTAGGTTCCAATGCAGAGTATGGAGTCCTTCAGGAGCAGGTAAGGTTACTTATCTGAAACTACTCACAGATGTAGCACAAAAGAGGTTCAATATTGGCAGAGTGGCCGTCTATTTTATATAGAATGCAAATTTTAAAAATTGAGGATGGGAGAGGAGAGAAAAAGGATCAAACCCAGACAGTTGGAACAGGAACTATTATGGTTCAAAAATTACAGTAATAAGTCAAGTAGAAAATCTAATTTTTGGCCTTCAGCAAATATTCCATTATTAATAATATTGATTCTCCTACTGTTTTTATTCTATATGATATGTTTTGGTTGGACTTTTTGTTCTTTCAGAAGGCCAAAGCAATCGCATTTAATGTCGTAAATTATCATAAACTCATAAGCTAACAGTGAGAGATTCATAGATATCCCTCGGTTTTCCTGAACATCTGGACAGCATGCCGGGCAGACATCTGTTTAAGTCTGTGCCAGTCATTCCTGTAAGAAATGGTATTTCTGAGCAGAGCTGTGTGCCAGAATAGACAAAGATTTAGAAATAGTTTCCTTTTCACTGTCTCCTTTCTTTTGTGAGGTGGTAGTCTCTGAAGTGATCGGATGAATCTTCAGCGGGAGGCTAAAACACTTGAGCAGCAGATCTCTGAGGAAACTTCAGCAGGTTAAGAATGCATACTAAAGTGCATACACTGAAATAAGAAGAAAACATATTAAAAACAATCACTCAGCCTTTTTATTTTTTGTTAACGACAACACTTTTTAGTTAACAGACCATCACCGTGGCTGTTTGAGCACTCTGCGGTCTGAACTCGATGTGTTTGGAAACTCTTCCACGGTGTCTCTTGCAAACTGTGAAGCTCTGTGTTTTTCTTTCGCACTGACCTGTAAATGAACAGTAAATAAAGCAGAGTAAATGGTGCGTAGTCCCCACACAGGTGAGAATGACACTGCAAACTAACGGACCAAACAAAGAGGCCATTTCAATCACCTGACTCTTCCTCCTTCACAGTAAAGCTTTTGAAATCGGCCTCATTCACTGATAAGTCAAGCTGGGGCCTTTATGTGATCGTTGTCCTCTTACTGATAACACGGAGATAAAAAAAGATCAAATTGTGATACAGCTGTGTCAATTTGGTGCTGCTATCTTATTAAGATCTACAAGAGCAACTTTTCAAATAATTTCAACAGAAGCACCATGATCTGCTTTTCCATAGTGATTCACTGTGGGGAACTTTGATAGACAAATTAAAATCACTTATTAAACTGCGTTGAGAATCCAAATTTTGATCTTCCTCTCCCTTCAGAATATTTGGGGCTGAGAGTCGTTTTGATGGGATTTCTATTTTGTTGCAGACAAAACTAGCTGGGAATTATGTGAACTACAGCACAAGATGAAAGTAGCATCTCAGCATCTTCTTGTTCCGATCTATTCAGGATGTTAAAGTGATTTTTTGGCCATTCTATGTTATAGTTATCACCATCAGAGAGACAAAATGGAAAAAGAAGACCTTGAGAGAATGAAAACATTGCTTCTATCCTTATTGATATAATTCACTTTGTTTTCATTGGTCTCTTCTAAAAGTGTGTTGTGACCTGTCACAAAGGGACATCACCCTGCTCAGATCCACCCGGATCTCCGATGATCTGCTTGATTTATTTCATAGCAACTAAGCACCGCTTATAAAAGCCTAAATGTTAACCTTTTTTTCTGTTTTGGCCATTCATATATTTTTAGATTCCATGTAATATCAACTAACGAATCCATACGCACATTTTATCTCCAAATCTGAAAGAGCAAATAAATTGATCTAGAATCAGTTTAACCTGCCTGAAAGACTAAGAGACATTTTTTAGGGTTTAACAAACATTCATTCAGACAGTGACCAAACAGTGAAGCTCTCTTATTAAAGAAACTGAACTGATTAGTGTAATTCCCAGGACAAACTCTCTGAAAGACGCAGGAGGCAATTATGCATGAATTCAAGAACGACATGGAAGTGCGGTAAGACGTAAGCGGGGGGTCGGGGTGTGGATCACAACTGAAGCTGTGGCTGGGATTTTTAATGACTGACTGCAGCGAGGCAAGGAGGAGGTCCATTGTGTCCAGATCTGCTACGTCTTAGCTGGCCGCAGCCGCAACCGTGCACATGGCACCACACACTGGGGCAGCGCTTTGATGTACATCTGCTCCCAGAGCCAATGGAGACAGAAAAAGAGAGTGCAAAGAAACAAAATTATTAAGGGATTAAAGAGACCGAAACTCAGATAGTTGAATATGAGAGAGAAAGCAGACAGACCGGGAGAGGAGATGATAAGCAGAACTGAAACATAATTAGATAGCAGAGCTTTTTTCTTTTATCAAATCTGTTTTGAATGTGTGTGTTTCTTGCTTTGTGTTTATATGTGTATGTGTGTGAGAGAGAGCAGAGGAGTGAAATAAAAAGGGAAAGTGTCTCCAAATCATATAAGCTCCCCCAGCCCCCTCCCCTTCCTCACAGAGCAGCCAGTCTGGAGTTGGGGTGGGATATGCAAATCCAGCCTGTCTGTCTGCCTGCCCCTTCAGAGGCAGCAGAGCAGCACGCTGCTTCTTGCACACACACACACCCACACTCATGCAGAGTGCAGAGGACTTGGAGTGTCGAGCCTAGTCAGCAGGTCCCACACACACGCTTGCATGTGTGCATGTATGGAGCTGAAACTTTCCTAGAGACACACTCACACACTCTTCCCCCTTCTCTCCTCTGTCCTGCTCTCCTCTTCCTCCTCTCCCCTCCTCCAGCACACCTTTGTCTTGTTTTTCCTTGCCCCTCTCTTCCTCTCCCCTCCCTCTTCAGCCTCACTAGTTTTCCCCTCTGCTCTGTCCTTTGTGCTCAAACTGTGGTTAGTGTGCAAACTGAAAGCTTGTTGGGCGAGATGCTGCTGATGCTACAGCTGTTTGGGCTCCATGTCTCCATCAGGGCCCAGTGAAGAAGACAAGACTGCACGTGAGCTGGGGAACTTCCTCTGACGAAGCTGCATCTTACAAGACTCTGGATTTTGCATTTTCAAGACTTGGGGACTAATTCAGCTTTAAAGACTTAGATAAATAAAAACAAAAACAATGAGGACCAAGTTTGGTCAACTGGTTGCACAGCTTTTTCTCTTAGGAGTTTTGCTATCTGTGGTGGACAGCAAAGGGACTTTCTATGGAGGTCATGTCAGCCCTTTCTATGGAAACAGATACAACCTGTACAAGGCTGGACTCAACCCTCATCACTCGCCAAACAAGCCAATGACCCGCCACAAGTAAGTTCTACATTCTGGACATGTCACAGGTGCAAATGCACGTTTTGTTTGCCCTCCCACGGCGTCGGGTATTGAATTTTAAAAAAATCATTCCAAGTAGCTAAAGTGCTCATAAGCAGGGGACCCACCTCACACTGTATTTCCTCTGAGAAACACATGTCAACAGCGAGTTGCAGAAATATGGTTTTGGTTAGGGCATCAGCTTGGTAACAGATCCATGAATTGACTCTCTGTTTCTCTCAGCATCGGCCCTTTTCTGTGGTTCACACCTAAAACCATCTGTGGCCGGGGATAAACATTATAGAGCAACAATGACATGCGGCGTTATGAAAACAAAGCCGTCATTATGGTCTGATGGTGCAGCAAGAGGGGTGCTGAGTTGATGACAAGAGTATCGATCCCTCGCAGCCGCTTTGTGTGTGTGTGTGAGTGTGTGTGTGTGTGTGTGCGTGTGTGAGGTGGTAGGGGGCTCAATTAGAGACAAGACTTACAGTTCAGCTGGGATTCACCGCCAGAAAGGAGTGGTACGCTAATATCCAATCAATTGTAAAGCAATAACACTGTGGTCTCAGCTGAGTTTGTATTGAAATTTCTATTGAAAGCCTGTGCTTTTTTTCTACCCAACTCTTCAAGTGTCAACAAGAAGGGCTGAATTATCCTTCTCTGTTTTTAATTAATGTGTGATGTATGTAAACAGGACCACATGACAGGAAAAACAGTAATCTCTGAGGTATACGAAACCCCCGAAGCTGTGAGATGAAACAGAGCCTGGTGGATCTATTTTGCCAGGATAGAGACGGCTGATGTTTGGCCTGCAGGGCTCTTTCGCCTTTTCCTCCCTTTTTCCATCTCTTTTGCTTGGCTACCCCCGAGAGCTGTTATGTCTTTGGACAGCTCCCCAGCTACCTGCTGCTTCACTCAAACTGCCACAGAACACTGCCGATGACCCAGCCCTGCTCAGTCTGCCGTGTGCCCTCACCTCCAGGGAACAGGCTCCTCAGCATCCCCGAGAGCAACGCCCACATTTAGTCTCCACCTTTTTAAATCTCTCACTTTCAAAAAAAATACAACCATCATCCATCTTTCTCTGTTTACCTCATTTTGCAGGCAGCATGTCATCATGTTTACATTTTTTTCTGAAGTCAAAATCTCAGCTTGATTCTTTAAACTTGTCAAAACGTAATCTTTTTCTCGCTGAAAAAAAATAATTACATTACTGTGCTAAATTCTTAACGGCAAAAGTAATTAGCTCAACTAACTCCATTGCCATTGCACTGCTTTTACACAGAGAAGCTAAAACAACATAGTGCAGACTGATGTATATTTACAGAGATACATAAATAACTAAAAAACATATACAAAACAAACAGCTGAATATGAATACAGTGAAAACACAATGGGTCAGATATGTACAGTATAGACATAAGTATGAAAAAGATATATACAGTATGGCTGGTGCCTATAATTGGCTGCCTATAGTCACATTTTGCTCAATAATCAATATCATTTTTATTGTTTTCAACACTCAGTACTTGTTAAAGTTTTGATGACTGACTGCCAGTTAAGGGAGCCAGCATGACTGAGGGATACAGAGGGAAACACAATGACCTTTTATAAGATTCCTTGTCTTATAATGACCTTTATAATGAAAGTCTGTGAGCATTTAGGTCGCTTGAAACTGCTGATTCATCCATCCATTCAGCACCTAAATTGATGACAGAATATTACACTTTCAATTCCAATTACTGTTATATGTAGGCTATCTAAAGTGAAAGTAAAGAAGAGACATGTTAATTGTAAAGCAGGCATTCAGTGTCACTTCTGAGAGTTGAACCAAAGAGATTTATTTATATTCACAGATGACAATCTCTGCCGCGTCAAAGCCTGAATCCCAAAATTAATATGTCAGTCACACATTGCAGATTGTTCTTTGTGAAAAGAACTGATCAGCAATGACAGATGGTCAGTAATTGCTTGTTGCTGGTAGCTGTTTATGTCCCCCCACATGTCTCTGTGTCCAACTATAGTGTTGACTCAAGAGCGGCTGACCCACCTTGGACACAGTGGGCTCAGGGGACGTGTCAGTGTCAGACCACCACCGCAGATATATGAGCTCAGTTGTTGTCAACCTGACTGGTCAGTGGAAATAGAGACTTAAAAATAACACACGTGCCACGAGCTGTGTGTGTGTGTGTGTGTGTGTGTGTGTGTGTGTGTGCATGTTTGTGTGTGTGTTCCTGAGTGTGTATGTATGCTGTATGTTTATTTAAGGGCATTTTTGTAAAGGATTTCACTCATTTGCTTCTCCAGCTTGTAAATACCGACTTGTTCCCAACTGACCGCACCGTCACGTGAATAAAACGTGCTCATTTTTTAATGAGATGTCAAAATTCTCAGCTGTTGTGCACTGTAGACTTTTTCCTTCATTTTGAATTATGATGTCTGTTTTGGCAGAGAAGGGAGTGATTCGATTTTACAGTCAATCCTGTCACTCAGGGGAACTACCTGCTGCAAAAAGAAGAATAAATAGCCCCTGTGGTCTCTGACTGTGGCATCTTTGACACTCACAACACCGTGCCTGACTGTCACTGCTTTATTTAGGAGAGTTTTTAATGAGTCATGGCTGAAACTGTGCATTTGTGGTTTAGTTCAGTTTTCTCTGAGGCGTTTTGGCCTGAAGTATTTTAAAAGTAGCAAATATCATTCAGAAAACATGCCATGTTACAACATAATAATGATGTTTTTCATCTTCAAGGGCAAAATAGAAAGATTCATCAAACTGTGTTTATACTGTTTGCATGAGACTATCTTTCAATTTTACTATTTGCAACATATTTTTATATAACTACTTTACCTCTGACATCTAACAGGCATCTCTCACTATTTTGCATGTTATTGTACCATGATAACACAAAATGAACAACAATAGGTGAAACACAGACGCAGAATCATGTTGCCTTCACTGGGAAATTGTTTTTTATAAATCAATTAGGATGCCAGCAGATGCCACATGTCTTCACTGATCAGATTAGAGACATATCCAAGGGCTTCTCAATGATGTATGGGACAGAGATCAAGGGGCAAAGGTCACTGAGTTGGTAGAGGTGAGAGGTTATGGGTTGCTGTTGTAAGTTTGTGTTGAGTGTCCAGTTTAGGGCAAGAATGGAGCCAGTCTCCAGCTAAGGGTCACAGAGGCTGGGCAGTAAATTCCCAAGCTCCTTACCAACACATTTATCTAACTTACTGCTTTCACTGACCTTTCTGCTAAAACGGTGCACATTTCTACGTATGCACATGGTGAACATGGATTTGACTAGTTAAAGGGCTAATGCATTAAACAATATTAAAGTTTAAAGTGCAGCAGTTTAAAAGAAAAGGATTTTGTGAATCGTTTTTTAAGAAAATCATATTATAATGAACACATAGTTATTGATGCACCAACACCTGTTCTCCGATTTAATGACCTTAAATCACATTGTTACTGAAAAGATCAATACACATTTTATATTAGCGGGTAAAAATTCAGCGCTACAGCTAGGAGCCTATTAGCTTAGCATGTAAAAAAAAAAAAGGACACCGTATAGGACTTCCAGGAATTTTCAAAGGCAGATTGTTTTGCCATTGGACAGATCCGGGTAACTGATCTCCTACAGTCTTTATGCGTACCTGCTAGCTAGAGCTTCATATTAATACACAGACTTGAGATAGATAATTTTTTACTTATTCTCCAGGTGGCACATCAAAGTCTGACAAGCAAATTGGTGTGGCGTCAGCAGTAAAACTAGTGTTGTAACAAAAAATATGGTGAAGAGGTGGCTCTGCAGGCAGGCAAAACTTTTAATTTGTTGGTTAAATTACGTTCCATTATAAATAAAAGAGATTCGGGTATTAAGCAAGAGAAAGAGATGGCAGATATAGGCGGCTGAAGTTTATGTTCACTGTAGGGAGTTGGGCTCTGATGTCCAGAAGGAGTTGAACATAAAGCCAGAGCTACCGTTCTTTCACATCAGAAGGAGCCTGTTGAGGTGTTTTAAGCATCTGATCTGGGAGCCTCCTTAGTGCCTTCTATTGGAGGTTTTTCCAAATGTCACATGAGTAGAAGACCCTTTAGAAGAACCACACAATACTTATGATCCCCAGGGGGAGCTGGAAAACTTTGCAGGTACAGGAACATCTTAGGTTGACTTGCTTTGCCTGCTGCTGTTGTGACCCAGCTTTGGATGAGTGGGAGAAAATGGATGGATTCATCTGATGCGGCACATGGCAGTTAACACCATTTTGAGGCATTATAGTTTTTATTTTTATTTTTTTCATTTTTCATAACATATATGGGGAGTGCAGGTCATGACACCACATTGAGGCTAGCCTTGGTTCCTTTTTCAAAGAACTATGATCCTTTTCTCAACATATGCAGAGAGCCATATGACTTATATGATTTGTTCCAAGGATGGGTTTCTAGTTATTAGCAAAATATGTGTTTTAATTCAGGTTCTATAACCGATGAAACACAATCTGGAAGTTCTGGTTTCATTTCGGCTCACTATGAATATTATACAGGGCCCATTGTTGTCAGAAAATACTT
>JAQNCA010000002.1:16098221-16108964 GCA_029783725.1 Acanthurus tractus | reverse complement strand
TACTAACAAAGACAAACAAACACACAGCAGACAAATCATACATTTACATATACATTTGGTAGGTTATTATATTATATAGTTATCTCCTGAGAGTGAAAAGAAAAATGCTATTGTCTGATATTTCAATCTAATTTGCACAAATGAGCACCCTATTCATCTTTGTGCATTGTGAGCATCTTTGAAAAAACTTTGAAAGTTTTTGTTTGAATTTTTTGTCACAAACATACAAATAATTGATTATTTTTTCCATTATGTTTTCTGTGAGGTGGGGATAGCTGTGCCAGCTATTTTAAAACTCAGGCACACACGCAGGCAATTCAGCATGCTTCCTGATTTTTTATACTCATCAATCACAATGAAAAACCCACTTGCCTTTTTTGTGCAGGCACGCACACATGCACCCACATACTACAGAAACAATCTCAGTTCCTCTTACACTCAGCTTTACCGCTTTGCAATATTTTTCAGGGTAATAATCAAGCACTTCAGAGTCAGACAATTATTCCTGAGAGTTGAGCTGAGTTTTTTGAGTAAATCAACAAAAATATTCATCAGTTAAATCACTTCTGGGGGAGGAGTTTTGTTGAAATACTGAGTAAAACATCAGGAAGTATTGTTTTACTCAACCGTGGGTCTTGGTTCTCAAGTACTTTGACAGGAAGCACAGTTGGTTTTCTGTGTAAATTCTATATTATTGTTAGGAGACTCTGCTGAAGTTGTGCCATGGCAAGAAAACTAAGGCTGTACCACATCCGGAAGTCTGCACAGCTCTGGTATTTATAAATATTTGAGTCGCTGAATAGACGCCATTTCCACGCAGAACACTTGCAGACGCTATATCCTCAGTGCATATGTTAAACTGAGAAGTGGAGAGCTTTTTACATCAAACAAGCTTCTTTATCTCATCTTGCACTTACTTATGGAAAAAAAACACACTGATTATCAGTGTCGAGTTTGTCACTTTCTTTACTTCTGTCTGTGCTCTGTCTCACTCACTCTTATCTTTCTCTTTATTTATCTTTCCCTCTCTGGCTTCCCCATATCTTGCCACCCTGCCCCCACCCTCCCCTTACCATTGCTGTTGTCACGGGTAACTTAAGGTTATGTAAGCAGAATGTGTAATGCTTCCCCACAGGACCATTCTGTGCACACCTCGAGAGACACATATATGCAGTGGCATAGAGCTGATCTTACAAAACTAATGTCACATGGGCTTTAAAATATGAAATAAATGTTTATTAACAAATATTCAAATGCTAAATAAGAATTAATGTGATTTGCTTCATTATATTTCAGATCAAGTGTCCTCAGAGGGCAGGGATAAAAGTTTAAAGATTAAAAAGGAAAGACAAATTGTCCATTCTAAAATTGAAAAAAAGCAACTGTTACAACAACATTGCCACGACTGTTAAACCTCCTTTAATTTTCATCCAGTAGTTGACATTATTTCAGAATATGTCAATATTTCAACCCCTTTTCCCAATTCTTAGACCCCTTACTGTATGCAGTTGTTCTGTTCTTAAGGATACAGGACTGTCATGCAAGAATACCTAAAACATTAATTTGTAGGTTCACCAAAAAAAAATGTCCATTCATTTTAAATCTGTGTCTAATTTGCACAATATTGGAAATAGACACACACGCAAACACATTCTATGTATCAGCTTGTTACACAGTCAGTCAGCACAATTACAAAGACCTGTTCCTGGTCCTCAAGTCACCACAGGAAGAAAGACATCATGCTTCAAAGCAAAGATAAGAGATATATGTATTTGTGCTCACCAGTGATGTGTGGTCGTGGGAGGAAATGTTTTCCTGTAGTTAAAGGAAATCTTGAGATTACAAAGTTGCATGTACTATTTTTGTTGTATTTACTGTGACAGTGTGTGAGGCATTGCGATGTGGTTCCTGTGTAATTTTTCTATACAAAACATGAATTAAGAATAATTTTGCACAACATCTCCTGTCACATGACTTTCTCTCTCTCCATTGGCTTTTTCTGTGTAGGTCTACGAAATGCTAACACAACGTATGGTAGGTGTGTCCACTAAAAGGTTTGGTTTTGCAATAAAACTGACAGAGATTAATATATTTCCTGGGCATATTAATTATTCTGCAATGAACTTGGACTGCTGCTTTGAAATGACATTTGCAACATTATTAAGTCACTTTTTAACAAGGCAAAGATTTCATCATGTTTCTGGTGGTAACACACTAAAATGTGCAAAGGGGAGCTGTGATAAGATCATCCAGCAAACTGAAATGTAGTTTTGTCCTGTTTTCTAGTTTCAAACCATAAAAAAGCGCTAAAATGTGTATAACCAGTTGCAGCCAATAATGAGGACAGTATTAATCCAGTGCAAGTAATGGTCACACGGCACGCAGTCATAAGTGGATCATGAGACCTCCTTCAAACCACACAGCTGCATTTCACACAGTCATACATACACACTTCCACGCACAAAAACACGCTATACAGAAACAATCCCGCTCCCTTCACACACACACATACATACATACATGTGTACATTAGCGCCCTTTCACACCACACCCAAAAGGGTTTTATGTTAAACTACAATGATGGGAAAACCCGTCATGACTTCATGACTGCATAGAACAAAACCCTCAACATGTGCATGAAAAAAAAAAAAAAAAGGTCCCAAGAGCTTGGTTGCTCAATTTCACTGGAGGACATAAATGGATTGGCTGGCTGACAGAGAGAGGAGAAAGAGAAAGCAAGTCCGTGACAGTGAAAAAAAGGAAATATAAAATAAACCCCAAAAAGACAAGATTCTCGGAGCAGATGTCTCTTTGACAGGCTGAGTACTCTTCATTTACGGCAACAGAAATGACTGCAGCACTTATCACAGTCTGTGGCATCCTGCCTGCTTCCTGAGAGCAACCAAAGCACTTCTGCCTACTTTCTCCTCTTCACTGCTTTCCCTTAGTTAGCCAGCTCAATTCATTCATTCATTCATTCATTCGTTGTTTGTTCCGTTGTCATTTGTCTTAAAAATCTTGCTCATGAACACCAGTGTCAATGATCTATACCCTTTCCTTTAGTTCTTTTTTTTTAGTTTAGTTTTTTTTTCTAAAACATACATGAAAATCATCCATGTTACATTTCTCGAACTTGACCAAAGCCTTGTGTATTAATTTCCTGTGTGTGACTTGTAATGAGGACTGCAGTAATGGCACATTATCTGAAGTTCCAATAAGTCATGGGAGAAAAACAATGAAAAAAATTAATGGATGTACCGGCCTTGAGAAATATGGGCACTTCCCTACATTCTTTACAAATGGCGCCAAAGACTTTAAGCTGCTCCTCATCCCTACTCTTTTTGTTATCTCCACCCACAGACTAAACTGCCTCCACCAACAGACTAAACTGCCTCCACCCACAAACTAAACTCAACATACACAAAAACTGTTGTAAAGGCACTTAATGGCCCTTATACTATGCACACATGCATGAGAGGTAGGATTTCACATTATACAGTCCTTGCACAATATTAGGTCACATTCTTCATCTTTCCCACTGTCAGAGGTTTCGTACAGCCATGAAAGCCTTATAGGGTAATGGTTTGGGTTCACCATGTCCATTAACAAATAAAGATAGATGGCTTGACAGCTTTTTAAAAGTAAAGCCTAAACCCTAAAATAAGAATCTTGATAGTCCTCTGGTGTCTGACCGCATAACAGATCATATAAATAGAGAAAAAGGCCCCTCAGTGTTAGAAGATGGGACAAGAGCCAATCTACAAAAAAAAAAATCCAAGTACACATTCGATAAATTTTCCCCACTGATGTTTTCTGTTTTTAAGTCCTCTTGTCAAACTAGCATAAACTTAAGCATTAGGGTTTTTTTTTTTATGGGCTAGGTTTGGTTTTATTAGTTATTTGAAGCTACAAATTTGGGGGCTGATTGAAAGCTAACAAATTCTGAAACAGAGAACATCTTCATTTATTATAATAACTGTGTGAACCCTAAGTAAAGGCAAAAGAGAACAATCCAAAGAATAGAATTTCCCCTTGATTGCAAAGCTCGAAAAAAAAAACATGTTGCAGAACCAACCTCTTCATGACACCACTGAGTGTAACTGGTGGCTTCTGTTTCGGTTAAAGAAAAGTGATCTAACACAACTACTCTCATACCTACATAAACTCTACTGATAAAGTCAAACTCACTTTCCTTAACCTCTGTGCTTATGTCAGGTGTGAATTGCCCTCGTTAATCAATGACGATAACCTCCAGGCAGAAAAAAAAAGAAAACAGTACTGCTCTCTTACAGAAAAGCTGCAGCACACTTGTTATGGTACAAGGTGTTGAAAGGGGTTGGTGCTCATGACAGTCATTTGGAGGGCATGTTTAACTAATAATTACATTTAGCCGAATGTGCAATAAAACATGCATTGTGGAAAATAAAAAAAAAACACTTTCAAATAACATATCACACCTTGACACTATATGCTTGCTAACACATGCCAGGGGGGACAGCATGGGGTCCAGTTTGAGTTCATTTTTGGTCTTGCACTAGTCACTCTGCCCCTCCATCTGCTCTGCTGTCCCAAAAGTGTGTGTGTGTGTGTGTGTGTGCGTGTGTGTGTGTGTGCGTGCGTGCGTGTGTGTTCACGCACATATTTGCCTGTTTGTGTGAATGTGTGATCCTCCCCTGAGTCGCTGTGTCTGTCCAGCCACTACATGGCAGAAAAACACAGGGACCAGACGTGGTGAGGAGAATTACATAAATGACACAGTGGTGCCAGGACCCCTTGTTTTCACTCTGCTGCAAGCAAATACTGGAAAACAGATCTGAGGAAGGGAAAGTGAGAGATGGGGAGCGAAAGACAGACAGATTGTGTATGTGCATGAGTGTTAGTGCACGAGATACACTTTCTGTTCCTTGCAAATGCTCACACTCATTTTTTTTCTCGTGCCTTTTACCTGCCGCCTGTGCAATTTTATGGGTGGTTGAGGTTGAAAACACCAGAGTTTTTTTCTTAAAGTGTCGAGTCATCACGATTAAAAATGCCCATGTGACCTAAGTCCTATCTTTGGTTTTAAATGGGTACAAATGTAAAGATAAGAATTAGGAGTAAGGAGGAAAGAGTCCTGTCTCAGAATGGTACACAAAGTGAGTTGCCTTGGTCGAGACCTTTGATTTCACCCTCTCAATTGACTCCAGTTGATTGACATCAAGGGTAGAAGATGAGGATATCTTGGCAAGTAGAAAATTCTGTCAGTCTAATTATGTAAGAACTTCAGTTTGGAAATAGAAAAAATTACGAAGAGAGAGAAATTGCGGAAAGTCCCTGTGTTTGGCGCTATATGGGAGATAACAAGGTGTCATCTGCTGCAGATGGTTTAATGTTATAACTGCCTCTATTTCTAAATGTATGTGGTGAACAGTTACAGGTGCTGTATGAAGACCATTTTTTTCAAATGTGAGGTGGTTATAATTAATATTTCTATAATATCAATGCATTAAACAGGCATGAAAACGGGTCAGGGGTGAAAAAGGTGAGAAGGACATGATTGGTTTCAAAATGGTGAATTTCGCCGAAAGGTGAGTGATTTTCATGCCTGATTAAATATATCACTCCTATACCTCTCACTGCCCCACTTTTGGCTGAAACCAGCAGCTGTTTTCAGCCTCAAAGCTATAAAAAGAAACTATCTACACTACCTGGTCATTACTGAACATACAGAGACAGGCAGACAGACACATTTAGCCACTTAGTGTTTAACATAGTTGAGCATTTTTTTACATAATTTGCAGCTGCTGGAGAAAGAGTTAACAATAAAATTCAAATCTTCAGCCTTAAAACTTTACATTGCAAACAGACATGTGATGCTAATTATAAGCAATGAGGATCTAAGTTTTGGAGTCTGTCAGGCATGTCGAATGGCTCTAAAGGTGGTTGTAGCGCTGTAGTAAGTGCCCCCCCACCTCCACCCTCACTACCTTCCTCTTTGAT
Organism: Acanthurus tractus; assembly: GCA_029783725.1. Taxonomy (NCBI): domain Eukaryota; kingdom Metazoa; phylum Chordata; class Actinopteri; order Acanthuriformes; family Acanthuridae; genus Acanthurus; species Acanthurus tractus. The sequence continues at coordinate 16,102,985 of JAQNCA010000002.1, read as the reverse complement.
TGCACTGGTTTGTGTGAGCAGAGGGACTAACACTGCAGGTTTCATCACCCTGCAACTCAGATCCTGCCAAATGCCACTACACTGCAGGTCATTTAATCATCTCAAGATTCCTGTCAGTCTCTCCACCTCACCACAGCCTGTCAGTCTTTTTCTTGCCTTAAAACACAAGCGAACCCATCCCATTCATCAATGTGTGGTTTCAAAGCATGGACAGCGCATTACTTCATGAATCACTCTTGCATGTATAGTCTTGTTGAAACCGGTCAGCCCGCATATGACTCAATACAAACGGACATTTTTTCACAATAAGTCTATGTCCTAACCTAATCCTGAGACTTCCAGTAAGTGGAACCGTTATGTTGATAGAAAGACTGAGTCGGTGAGTAGTAATTCATTCAGTTCCCCCACCACTCCATTCTGCCAGCCTACTTCCGCCTGCTTTTTTATTTGGCTGCTGCCCAGAACATTCCTGTGTTATTGCAGTGGCCCAGTGTACAGAGTGTACGGAGGTCATACACAGACAGGTACACATAGGCACACAAACACATGAGTACCTAATGAACCCTCCCAACCCCCACCTCACCTCACCCCACACACGCACATACATACACAGGCTCACCCACGCACCCACATACACACCATACTGTCTCTGCCTATTTTCTCCTGCTCACATTATTTTCCTATTCCCCTCCAGCAGCAAGATGAGGTCTCTTCACAGCTGGAGGTTACTCCTGTTGACTGAACAAATGGGCCAGAGCAGGCAGCTTGAATACCATGCTGCCACAGTAGCTACACAGAGTTGAGCAACATGCGAAGGAAAACACAAATGCCCTTCCCTCGAATTTCCACATCTAGTTCTCTGCAACAATACTGCTATATTGCTGTAACTTAATGCTTTTTTTATTCCTCTAAATACTGAAATTGCTCTTGGCACTATAGTTTGTTCACACACCCAAAACTACTTACAAAATAAAACTGTGCTCTGCTTGACTTAAACTCTTGCTGTCAAGTGACTGTACTTGGGAAAGAGATTAAGACACAGTATTTGCGCATAGGGCGAAAATGTTCATGTTGGTACTGTACAGTTTTATACTGCTTATTAAAAATGTGTCTGTATTAATTGGAAAACATTAAGCCATGGTGAGGCTAAGTAGCTGTAGTTAATGCAATTAATATTTTATTAGAAAGACTGGATTTGTTGCTTTAATGCACTGGGGGTTATGTAAACATTTCAGAGTGGTAGTAAATTGATTAATTAAATTCCAGTTTTAGCTACAAAACAATTAAATTTCTGCCAACATGAATCCAGGTCATGACAACGATTCTGTTGATAATCAGAAATTTGTTTTACAGGAGGGGCTGAAAAATTAAGTTAGCTTTGGATTCAAGAGGTAATGGAAGCGAAATTCAAGTATGAATCTGTGCAGTTATAAACATTTTGTGCAACTACAGCTACAACTCTACCTTGGGATCCAGAAAACGGTGAGTCATTTAGCCACCCAATTAGCCAGGCAAAAGCAAAATGCATGAGAAACTGATAATTGCTAGTCAGTGAATTTGCACTATTATAATTATTACATGTACAGTTCAGTACATCTGTATACGTACAGTGTGAATCAGCTCTGCCCATTCCTACTCTTTGTTAATCAACTTATAATAAAAGGCTCCAACTAATAAAATCTCCTGAGGTTTTATTAGAGAAGCCTTACAATGAGGCTCCTGTGTAGATGACTGTTTGTGTTTGCTGCCATGGCCAACCTAAAGTGTTGTTCTGAATACATGAGAATGAGGCAGGTTTATATTACGCAGCAGTATTATGGTATACACAATCTCAGTTAGGCTGGTTTTTACAGTAATGACACAGATTATGCAGCCTCCTTAGCATTTCATTGTGACCATTTCATTGGTGTAGTATGGGATGTCCTCACAAAGGGGGTCAGCTAAAGCACACTGTGCAAAAAGAAGATCTAAAGTTAAAGGCTTAAATTGTGCTGTGCTTGAAGGATAATTTCATCTGGCAACATGCTACACCCACCATCTGAATATGTTCCAGTTGTGGTAGTAGCTTTTATTGTCTAGCCGCTTTACTTGCAAACTTCAAAACAGAAGCTGCCGTCTCTCCCGCCTAGATGAAACATAAACTACAGTGCAGTGTCTGGCTACTAGAATTTGATGAATCTTCAGTTTGGACATTAAGGACATTGGTGAGGAGAAAAGTTAATAGTTAATCCTAATTGCCAGGTCATTAAAGTCTATAATAACCAGGAAATCAAACCTCAGCTATTTCCTGGCAATAGTTGGTTGGTGTTCTTCTGGTACAGTGAATTCTTGCAAAAGCCAGCATGGTTCAGAGGGAGGGGAAGCCAGAGGAAACTGATTTTTTACAAAGACTGTCTTTCTAATGTGTTTGTGATGTCTTTCTTTATATGGTTTTGCAAAGCAGGTTTTTTTTTCCTTGGGTTATATATATAGCACTGGTCAGGGCAATTCATAGTGCTTTAAAATGACAAAGAAACAATACAAAAATTGCATGTAAAAGACAATAAAAATTAAAGTACAAAAGTCTAAACAGCTAAGGATTTAAAAAAAGTCACAGCAACAAGTAATTATGTTACGTCAGATTTATATGAACTGAAAGTTGCAGCAGACTAAAGGTACTTAGGACCACAGGTGGGGAGTATAAAAACTAAAAACTGCTTAACCTTGCTTGATTTTGATCCTGGGAACACTCTGAGTAACCCTGTTCAAGATGAAAAGGCAATAGTAATCCTTGTAAACAGTCAATAATAAAACTTGACCGGTTTATACTTCAACATCACACTGGCCTGTACAACAATAGACCAGTTACCCTTGCTCTCTGTTTTAGCTCCTAATGGATTCTTTGAAATGATTCCAATGTAAGAGATGAGAGTTACAATCCACACTCAAGACAGTTTCAGTATTTTTAGTAGAAATTTTGTCTTTGTGTTGCTGGCCTTCCTCCTGTCAATAATTTTTAGTACTGTTTTAAACACTGGAAAACAATGATATTTACCGAACCAGTGTGGAACAGTGTAGTTTTAGTAGGTCAAATAACAGAAATCCAGCCATGCTGTACTGCCATGTTGCTACAGTAGCCCAAATTGAACAAACTGAAACTCTAGATAAGGCCCTTCATGAAAAAATGGGGCCTTATCTAGAGTTAAAAGTGTGGGGTCTGTATGGAAAAATAACAGGTTTCCTTAGCTTGACTAGAATTAAACTTTAGAGAGAGCATACTTTTCCCTCATTAAACACTTTTTACTGGGAAACAGGTGCAGTCATCCCAGCCATGATTCACAAGTTACAGACTGGTCTCAAACACATGACCAAAGTAACCACAGCAACAGTCTCATCAACAAAGGGAGGCCCAGACCTGGTCAACAAAGACTGGGATTCTCCTCAGGATGATTAGGTTACATAAATGATTAGTGGCTCAACACAAGACCTTTAGTCAGTCCCCGAAACGACTAACGACTCTCCATCTACACACTGGTACAGCTCCAGTCCCCTCACTTCTATACTGCACTAAGCTCTACCATCTGTCTGTGGTCAAATATCCACACTACAGACATTGGACATGGGTCATCTTACAGACAACAGTATGATACATAAGACTAGTGTAACTAAGTAGAGAGATCTTCACTGGTTGCAACATCTTCATAAAGACTTTACTGGTAGTGGTAGAATCCAGAACAGGAACAGAAATTGAACTTGAAAGAAGGAAGCTGGGGCTATAAATACAAATCATATACAAATTTTGTTAAAAAACCATGTTTGCTGTTACAGTTTATTTTTATATATTAAGTGTTTAACATATTTTTTTCCATGCAAAATACAATACAGTTGATAGGGTAGTGGTGCAACCATTACAAATCTAAGAAGTTTATTTTTTTTTGTACCATTTTTAAGCATATTACTTTTTGGAAATTTAAAGATATTCAGATTGAGGCAAAACAGTTTCTATAATGCAGAGGGCATGGCTGGATCCAGGAAAATAATAATAAAAATCAATCAACTATAAAACTTGAACTATTGCAGAAATAACTAAAATGTAAACTGTGTAACGGGTTTATTAAAAATAATGCAGTGTTCTGTTACATGAATTTAGTAATGAGTCATAACATTTTGAAAACATTCTTATGTGACTGCTGAAATTGGCTCATGTACAACATGAATAAACACATTTCTCTTTTACTGTAAAACACAGAATTTGGAAGAATAAAATGGAAAACATGAGATGTGATGAAAATGGAAGCTAAAATCCTTAGGTCCTTCATGGGTTGCTGTCCAAGCATTAATGTTGTTAAACTTTGGAAAAACCTTTGATAAACACAGCGATATGAAATCCCTAAGAAACTAAAGTACTTAGAGAACTGTGTACACAAGGTCTTGAATATGCCATTCATGGCCAGCCAAGGAAAGTCCTTCTTAATTAATCAATCCCATTTAAAATGTTCATTAAAAAAAAAAAAAGGGTCTAACTCACCAAACTGACACTGTCCTTTTCAGATAAGGAGAATGCAGTTCCACACAAGTTGACAGAGTCTTTGGCTTGGGCCAGTATGTGAGTATTTGTGAATGTTTTAAACTTACAAATCAATAAACATAAATGAGCTACATCCTGTGATGCAGAGCAAATTCATTCACTTCACAGAAATTTTTAATGTTTTCTTTTTGCACCAAAATAAATATTGCAATTTGTCAGCATAAACACACTGCAGCCATCTGTTATAAATCGATCCT
>JAQNCA010000002.1:16072212-16082288 GCA_029783725.1 Acanthurus tractus | reverse complement strand
TAATAAAACTAATAAAGAAAATAATAAAACCTTAGGGAAAAAAATTAAATGAATGAATTGAAACAAGAACAATTGGATTGGTATGACTTTAGAAATTTAAATTGCCTTGAGGATAAAAAATTAGGAAAGCTTAGATTGTTCTGTACATTTTTCCAGGTTGCAGATTCACAGTGAAGAAAACTGGATATAAGTTAAGTTAAAAGCAGCTGGCACGTGCAACATAATTCAATCCTTTTAGCTTGCTCTATAAAAAGCAACATTAAAAGAAAGCAAGAAAGTTATGTAAAGAGGTTAAAAAAAACAAAAACAGTAAGAGAATGATAAATAAATGAAACCCACTGTCTTTCATGGCTTAAAGAAAGAGAAGACCATCTGACTTTAGCATGCAGCTCAAAATGATGAGAATTATAATGGAATAAATATCAGTGCAGAGTGATAAGACCCTCTTGAACAGCTTCAAAGTCCCAACTGAAGCATGCATGTATAAAATTTCACCATCATGCAAGACCTACAGAAGAATTGCCTTGATAAGCATGTTTCTACAATGCAGCAAAAAATATATTTTTATCTCTACAGAAGAGATCAAATTTAGACCAGACTTGTATCAGATTGTTGTGTCTATTGAATTTATTCTCTTTAACCACTTGGTCAACATATCAACATTACTAAAATTGAACAATCTAAAATCTCATAGTGTTAAAATTTAATGAAAGCACTAAACTTCCTCCCTGTATGGTTGTTGCAATATTTATATTTAGATTTATGGTAAAAAATAATGGGATTTTTGATTTCCATATGGCCCAGCTCTTGCATGGAGCAGACCGATCACATATACATATGCAACGTACAAACATTTTGCACAGGTTTGTGGCTTGCTTTTTTTTTTATACAGTGCATCTCATTCAGTATAACCGCTGGAATTACAGGACACCGTTGCTTCAAATCCATAAACAAAAGAGCTACACCCACTGCATTCTTCATATTAACTGTAATTTAGAGGGCGGAAACAAACTGAATTCTAAGCTTGGAGTATACAACAAATTTTCCCGGTTCTTGTATGATGCAATTTGTACCACAGCGGATTCTTCGGGAACCCCCCACCCAATCCCAATCCAGTGAACATCTGTTGTCCTTGTGCTGTAACTTTTTCATTTCTTTTTCAGTCTGTGCCTTTTTGCTCAGCCATTCATTTCCTGGCCACTGTTTTGTCACAAATCTCATCTTTTGATCTCCTCTCTGATACCTATTCATAGTGACATACACCATTCTTGCCTGCTATCTTTCCCTTTGTGTCCCCAGTGAGCCCTCCTCTTTTTCTCCTGCTTCTCACAGCCTGTAATTAACATTCCTTGTTCTCTGCCAGTGAGGGAGAGAACAAATGAACAAGAGAGGTAGAGGGAGAGAGACATGCAGTGTGAGGGTTGGGAGAGAGTAAAAGAGGACAGGTTGTGTCAATGTTTCTTGCACACTGGGGCCCATTGTTTTTCAGCCTTGGGGCCCCAGGGTGTTGCTGAGTCATCAGCACCAGTAACCAGAGCCCCCGGACTCCCTTTTCCTACTTCACTCACAATTTGTCAATCTCTTGACCGCTATCTCTGAGATGTGTTGAGGCAGTGGCTTGATGTATTATTACTATACTAGAATGTAATAGAGTCATATCGTGATATGCAGTAGCCTCTTTGCAGCAGCATGGATATGCTAAGTGGTTTATAGGCCGTTGAAGACTTGAAAAAAGACCCAGGCCATGATGCAAACCCATTATGTCTGACCTATTTGTTTTTGTGAGAGTACCTAAGAGCAGAGCGCACCATGTAACCTGTTCAGTCAGTAACACAGCCAGTGGCACAACTATGAGTCTGTCAGCATCATTTTTTTCAAATGCAACTCTTTTGAAACTATGCATGCAGTTCACTTACTGACACATGCACCCCATCAAAGTCAATGAATGGCATCTGTCTTTCTTCCACTATGACTACCTCATGTCGCAGGTTTAAACTGGATTTGCTCTTATTCTTGTAGCTGGTGTTATCTTCCTCAGCTAACATGTTTCTAAAGCTGGTTCACTTGGCTAGTCTAGCAAGCCTCTGGAACAGGCCCACAAACCACCAAGGGTGTACAATTCTCCTCAGCCAGCAGCATCCTGTCATCACTGGCTCTGCCCTTCCTTTCACCAGCAATCTGCTTTCTTTGCTGTTTACTACCAACCCCTCTATCTCCACTCCTGAAGATTTTTATTTTTTCTCATTTACCTTTCTGGTACTGTTCACTGCTTTTCCTCCCGCTCGTCTCTCATCTGCCCATCTCTCCCCTGTGCTGTGACACAGATTGAAGAAGAAATAGCATGCCGGTAGGAAGTAACAAGCTTGCAGCAATTTGTCTCTTAGGCAGAGCACAGAGAGATATACATAGGTGAATATATTTGCATCTTCAGTGTACTTCAGATAAAGATTTCCAGTTTTCTTTCTATTTTAGCATTCTAGCTCGTACTGTATTATCTGGGATCATCCTTTTTCCTCAGCAGTTGCGGTGGTGTGTTTTAAGCCCCAAAGGGCAGCGCATACTTTTAATAGATCCATCCCCACGCCTCAGAGAGAGAGTGACACAGGGAGAGCAATTTTAATTGTGGTTTCAGGGGCCTTTTTCCCATGTGGTGATGTCACTGTGTGTCAAAGCGCAGCCTCCAGGGAGCCTGTATTCCCCATGAAGTTCTCTCCATCGCTCCCACTCATATTTTCCTGTTATCTCTCGACCCTCTTTTAACTGCGTTCCCTTCATCTCTGGCATTCATCTTTTCTCATTAAGTTCAAGTTATGTCTCAGCCCCTCTTAAGCTCTCTGGCTTTATCTATTTGATCTTGTTGTAAAACACATATCTCTGCTGTCTATCAATATCAGTGAAATCTCCTCACCCCGTCTCAGGCCTCTTTCCTCATCTTTTCCTCATGGCTTCATGATGAGGTCAATCTAGTGCTGAATCTGTCAGTCAGTCAACAGTCATTGAATCCGTCACAATATTAATGTTTGATTGATTAATTGATTAATATATACCCGACATTTGCTAGTTTCAATTTCTAAGATTCTAAGTTTGATGATATGTTGCTTTTCTTGATCCATATTACTTTGAATTCAACACTCTTGTGGGTTTGCCTGACCAAACGATCGATTTGAAAACACTGAGCTGTGAGAAAATGTAATTGAAATATTTTTTAGTTTTTAAAACTTGATTGACCCAACATCGATAATAGCTGTAATCCTGAATCTGTAGCCCCTTATAATGCAAAGCACTGGCTTGCTGACAACTGCTGTTTTAAATATGTGTAGATATGTGTGTTCAGAGTCAGCGTGTGCTTGCTCAGTCAAGTATACCGAGGCAGTAAAACCTGTACATGCTTGGATGCATGCAGAATTGCAGCTGCAGAAGTCTTAATTCAGTGCATACATAGCATTCCTTCCTCTGTCCCATGTGTTAACATATATTCTTGACCTTTCAACCAGCCATGAAGGGTAGAATTATGCTAGAGTTAAATGTCAAGAAGTAATGTTAACCTGGAAGCCTCCTTATCAGCCTACTTTCCCTGAAATTTGAATGCATAATTAGATAAAGTGAGCAGGAGCATGGCCTTGTACATCCTGTATAGGCTAAGCTCCATGACCTATTTTCAAGAGCTTGTAGGTAGAAAAATGTAGGTTAGTGTAGAAAAATGTATCATTAGGAACAAAGTTACCATCTTAGCTGCTATTGTAAAGTCTTTAATTAAACAACGTTCTGTGTTTTTGTCTCATCTCGTTCACCAATCACCTCATGCTCCTTTGGGTCTCTGCTCTGCATAATTGGTTAGATGGCAACAAATAGATTATATTATCAGAAGATTATGAAACTAGTCATGTCATCATATTTTGAATACATTGCCAGCAGTATCCCTTTTTGAACAGTTAATTCCATTAGCCACGCTGTGTATTCAAATTTAAGCACTGTACATCAAATAATAGATAATTGTAGATTAAAACTCCTCTTGTCAGAGGAAAGCGAATCATGCTGTTATCTGGTTCACCCTTCAGCAGTTATTCAGTGTTAACCTACACTAAGTCTGTGCAGGAATGAATGGATACTTTTTAGGAAATGCTCATGTGGAAGTAATAGTCTTGTCCATCTGCTTGTGGGGAATTTCGGGGTTGAGTCAGGCTCTACCAGATGTCAAAACTGGCTGCCATTATAAAATAAGAGATTGTTGACTGCATGAAGTAAAAACGGTCCTGCACTCTACCTCTACTTTCTAACAGATATAACTGTGAGTCCATCCACCATTCAGAAATAGATTTTTTTTACATGAACATTTACTAATGCATATGTTATATTGATTTTTACTTTACTAACATAGACAATGTAGAGAAAACACACTCAATCACACACACATGCACACACACACTCATATACACACTGACTTTCCCCGAAACACATGGTGCATCATGCACAAACACATTGGCAGCAAGAGCGTAATGCATGGGCACATGATGCCTACGCCTGATCTGAGAGGCTGGCCCATTTAACTGAGAAGCAACAATGATTTCATTATATCGCTGAAATAATCAGAAGGCTAAGGTCACAGGGGTCCTGTGTGTTTTTGCGTGTGTATGCTTGCCACATCGTGAGGACAGGGGGAAGATTTTAACCAAGAAAGTGAGGACATTTTTTGAACAAGGAGGACATTTTGACCAGCCCTCACAACTTTTAAAGGGCTGTTAAAAGGTTAAGACCTTTTTTTAAAGAGTGAATTTAGGTTAAGGTTTATGCTAGGCTTAGGATAAGAGTTAGATAAGGGCACTTAATCATTATGAGAAAGGTTAAGGTAAAGGTATTAAGGAAAGCATTTTGACAACAAGTATAGAAGTGCATGTGTTCTCTGTGTGTGTGTGTGTGTGTGTGTGTATCTGTATGTCTTTCAAAAGAGGAAAGATTGTGTGTGTGTGTGTGTCATATTGCAGTTAACTTTTGTTTTGTTAGATAAAGTGCTATTACTAACAACTTAGGCATGACCCTCCGCGTCACTCTTTCCTATTCATTACTGAGTATGTAGTCATCTCAACATGAACTGACATTCAGTGATCAGATAAAGGAAGGAAATCATTACTAACAACTGTGTAATAACCAGAAGTGTTATTTTAGTATGTTATTAATGGCAGACACATGAGTTGCTCATTTATGATGATACTGATTAACGTTGGGATTATTGTGTTTGGATTACAGACCATTTTGGGCTCATGTAATAATCCAAATCATGAGAGCATACACATTAGTGCAGTTCACTTAAAAATCTTTTGCAAATTAGTAATTTGTTAAAGTAAATAACTTGCCTGTTCACTATACTTTTAAATTTATTTAATCTAAGCAGGATTCCTAAATGCTTGTGGCACTTCCAGCTCCAGATAGTTCAACTGAGCCTTTTTCCTTTTTACTGCTACAAATTCTTTCCATTTGCCAGGGTGCAATAAGCCAAGGTCACCTGTCTGACCACTGCTGCTTTTTTGCTGTGGATTATATGTGACTTTGTCTCTGTCCTTCTCTAGGAGGAGGAAATGTTTCGACCCAACATGTTCTTTCTTTTGCTACTGCCACCAATCATCTTTGAATCCGGATACTCTTTACATAAGGTACAGCAGAGTGTGTGTATGCAGCTGCATATACACAGCTGAAGACTGTTAAAATGTTATGTACTTAAAACAAAATGAGTTTTAACATGATATATATATATACATATATATATATTATACCAAATAAATTTGCTATAAGAGATTTTTTTTTGATATTATTTCTTGATTTTAACCTTAGCCTTCTCATTTTGAATTTTATTACTTTTTTATGACATTGACTCTGTTATTTTCTTCTAGGTTGTAATTTTTGAACCGTGTCAATTTTTTGGGGGGTGTTTGTTTTTGTGCTAGCTTAACTGGTCTATAAAACAAATCTGATTCTGATTAATGTCAAGAAGAGGAATAAAAAGTATGCCAAGCATTGTGCTTAGAAATGTATCACAATACAATTCAGTGTAAATTCAGAGAAAAAAGTTTGCTTGCGTCTCCAACCAGCTATGGCACAAAAGCATAAGCAGCTCTTCTCTTTTTTTTAATTTTAATGCTGGCTGCGTGTTATGCAACAATATGTGGCCTCAGATGTCTTATTGCTTAACTCATGAATACTCAAGCTGTGTCATTGTATGCTCAGGGTAACTTCTTCCAGAACATTGGCTCCATTACGCTGTTTGCTGTGATCGGCACGGCAATCTCCGCCTTTATCGTAGGAGGAGGTATCTATTTCCTTGGGCAGGTGAGAACTGTAGTGGTATCTGTTGAAGTCTGGCACTTCCAGGGCTTGGTCAGAGACTGAGTTCACACCTGTTTACAAAGAACACTTTTCTAATTACATATAGCTGTTTCTATGTCCTCGTTTTTTTTATATAATCTACAGGTGTTGAAATGATCTGATTTCTTAGCAACTCTGTGTTTCTGTGCCCTATTTTTAGGCTGATGTAATCTATAAGATGACCATGACTGATAGGTGAGTGTTAGTTTTTCCACCCCAGCAAGAATTACAATGTGTTTTGCATCCATGTTATCACAGTAAGAGGGCATTTCTCTAAAGCTCAAAGCATTTTACATTTTTAACACATTTTCAAATAAAAAATATACTCTCTGTTCAAAATGACATCCACTAAAATTAGATATTATAATTTATAGCAGTATTATATAATAGTATCTACATATAATGTGTAGTAGCCAAGCCCACAAACACCTTCAAGTTTGAGAGAACCAAGCCTGCAGAAACTTGAGTTGAACTTTGAGTAAGTTTCAGACAGTAGGATAATCCAGCTGTCAGAGAGAGCTGACACATAAGCAATGTGCTACTCCACACCCATGTGGTTTTGTTTTTCTTTTCTGGAGAAGCTAGTGGTTGTTATTGTGCACAACTGTTTATCCTCATTGGTGCACAGTCAGGCTGAGTATAAGTGAGTCTCTTGTTTTCAAGTGGATCTCTCTTATGTACATTTCACAAAGGAGGACATGTTTTCAGTCCCATTGGACTGACTCTCTGTCAGTTTTATAAGTGGGATATCCGAGGACGTGAGCAGAGAAAGGTTGGGGCTTTCCCTTTCAAATTCTTGCGAAATCTTTCTCCACCCATTTTTGTCCATGCTATTTTTGAAAAAAGCAATGATAATAATAATTTGAACACTCCTCTCACCACACTAAATACAACTTTACAAAACATTATAATTCACTCATGTATTCCACAAAAACCATGGCATTTATCAAATATAAATTTATAGGATTGTGCCAACTACTCAAACTTATGTGCTCTCTTGTTTGAGACGCATTTCCTGTCTGCCACTGTCTGGCCTCGTACAAAAACAAAGGGCGTGGTTTTGGCTGTGTTATGTCCTTTTGTTATCCATGTGTTTGCATCTTTATTTCTTTTAAGTGAGTTTATGCCTGTAAAACTTTCTAATGATCACTGTTTAACTGATGTTGTTTTCACTCCTTGCTGTAGCTTTGCCTTCGGCTCACTGATCTCAGCTGTGGACCCTGTGGCTACCATTGCCATCTTCAACGCCCTAAATGTGGACCCTGTCCTCAATATGCTGGTGTTCGGTGAGAGTATCCTCAATGATGCGGTCTCCATTGTCCTCACAAAGTAAGAGCTTCTGTCCACTCCCTAAAGGCTTGTTAGTTATTCTCCTGGTGCACACATTGGCAAATTTACCCATGCATAATGTTTGCACAAGCATTTTATGCACAGAGTTCCTACAATACTGTGGTGGAGAAGACCAATAACTGTGCCCACTTTGCTCTTTTAAACAAAAACCAAATCATTTAAGCATGATGCCGCCCCAGCGTATGATGTTAGATAGCATGCAAGTGCTCATGAAGCAAAAGAGGTGTGATGTGTAATAACACTTGCGTCTAGTGTGAAGACTGTTTGTCCTCGTTTTGACTCACCCTTTTTACACAGACCTAATTTCGGCTCTCTTACTAACAACGATGCCTCCCTCCCATTCCGTGTTTGTTTGTCTGCAGCTTTTTATACCATCAGCTGATCTTACGGACGACGTGCAGAAGTCTAAACTTTTATGAAATGCCCAGACATACAGTAGCACTACAATCCAAATGTTGCACCGCCAGAAACGCACTCTCAAAGTAGAAAATGAGTGTCAACTCTGACTTGGATGTTTATACCATTTTGAACTAGAAGAAGGCAAAGGGGCATCTGTAAGGCACTTATATAGTTTCTTCCATTTGTTAGCTACTCTAAGGATTAGACAACCTTAGCGATAACAATTCTGTTTTACTTTCTGCAACTCAAGAGTTCCCTGACAGAGTCCCTCAGATTTCCTGGCAGCCATAACACATTCTGAACAGCACACTGAAAACACAGGGCCATGGTTTCAGCATTTTTTTAGATTTTTATCTTTTTTATCACATTATATTCTCCTCTGGGCTTTTTCAGCTTAAAAATATATCAACTGATGTATAGACAGGCATTTCTCACTTCTGAACCTCCCACTGCTTTTAGTGGTTAACACTATTACAGGAAGCAAGGAGCGGCACAGAACCAGCGATTTTATCATCTCCGTCATGGACTCTTTGATAAAGCCATAGTTTCAGTTGCGTAGGATGTAGGTAGATCTTAATCAGCCTCTGCTGTGTGTCAATAAGATATCACTTCTAAAATTGTTTCCCAAGGTTGGCATTTTCGATAGTTTTGTGGCCACACACACACGCCAACACCAGCAAATTCTAGATAGACAAGTTTGACAGAAACAAACAGTTGGCCGTAATCCCTTGTTTGTACATGTCACTGCCATCTTATCTGCTGTCTCTGTACTCACTTAATTGCTACTTTATCTTTCCTACTCACAACTAGCTAAATGTGCAAAGTGATCTCAAGTGTCTGCATGCCCAGTAGAGTAAATGAATGCATGAATAATAGATAGACTGAACAGCACTGGCAGTTTGTTTCTTGTTAGCACCTCACAGACTGGTTTTCATAGAAAGCACCTGTAAAGTTTGGCTCAGTCATTTATACCAGCTCTGCAGCTTTTGCTCAGGAGCTGTAATAAGAATTGAAATCAGAATGTTAAATATTGTGATTGTATGCATTCCTACTGTAAAAAATATTACAAATGATACATATTTCAATTGTTTGTGGTTGCAAACATAATTATGCATGTTTTTTTTAACCGACAAGGTGTAAGTTCAAAGAATGACTAAAATGGGAGAAACTGGTGGCTCATTAGCAACGGCTTTATTTGCTAAGTAACATTTTGCAGATGACGTAGAGATGATTGAGCATTAATGTGTCATCACAGTTTATAATCGCTTTATTTATGGTTTGAGAAATTTTTAAAGCTTGTGCTGTTTATCTAATGGTAGCATAAGCTTTGACATTGAAAAACAAACAACTGTGGCTCTGAATACAGTGTGTGTGGCACAGTTTCATAATAAATTCCTTCATTTATATCATGTTAAGTCACTGGGAGGAAACAATACAGCTGAACTCTGTTTAGCAAACATGATTTTAATGGCAGGATTACAAATTCTGCACACACTCCAATCCACATGAACACGTGCATTCATACTGTACTTGTGAGTTTGTAGGATTCAGTGGTGGAGTTTTTCTGCCCTCCAGGGTTGGTCAGAGGTATTACAACTTAAAATGAATATACCTTTACGACTATAATGTCATTTGTAATCCTCTTTTTCTTATTTTTTTGTCTTTCAGTACAGCAGAGGGCTTCTTTTCGCGCTCAGACAACTCCATGGTAACAGGCTGGGAGACTTTTATGCAAGCACTGGGTTATTTCCTGAAGATGTTTTTCGGTTCTGCCGCCCTGGGAACCCTCACTGGACTCATCTCGGCTCTTGTATCCCAACTTATTGTGTGTGAAAGAAATTCAGTCTTCTGTAAGTGTATTTGTGTGTGTGTGTGTGTGTGTGTGTGTGTGTGTGTGTGTGTGTGTGTGTGTGTCATTATATTTAATTTAATTAACTCAGTAAATATTTTCTGAAACACTTTGATCTGAG
>JAQNCA010000002.1:16022112-16048925 GCA_029783725.1 Acanthurus tractus | reverse complement strand
GTTGTCTTAATTAATTCACCTGTAAATCTATACATACTGCAGCCACTAGTTAAAAATGCAGGATAAAATAAAGCAGATAAGCATATCAAGCATCTGAAGTGATTTTGATCAGCTCTGTTTAGGTATGTCTCTGGCAGTAAAAGGGACAGAAATTAGACTGAAGAGGCAGGTGTTCAGTGGAGAGTGAGATGCTGTGAAATTAAGTTTTCTTTGTCAACTAAATTACTCTTTGCTTCACCTATTCCGGAACTCTGATGCACAGATGTGACACAGACTTTTGCTGGCTGCCTTTTTGTTTCCTCTCTATGCCAAGTGGATTCCCAAGCTGCTGTCCATGGTGCTGATCTGACTGCCAGACCTCGGCCACAATCTCACAGTGAGATATTCAGCAAATGGGACATTTTCTTATTTTGCTTGCTTTTCAGTGAATAATGTACAGCACCTATTTTCTTTGTGCATACTGTGCGTGTGTGTGTGTCAGTGTTCCTCAGTAATTTTCGCCCTCCTTACACCAGAGATTGCAGATTTCCTTTGTTGAGAACTTTATTCATGAATGTCATTTTAAAAACTACAGAAAGAACATTAGATGTCTGATATCTGGTCTAAGGTCTGAGCTCTGCGATGCAATAAAACATCAAATAGGTATAGGCCAAGAACAACCTTTTCTGTATTCCTCAGGAAATTGTCACTTTGCACCTTCGCTTCACTCTTTCCTTTTTCCCCTCAGTGTAAGTGTTGCCTTAAGTTGTTTTCATATAAGCTTCCTTTCCTTCCGTCTGTCATCAGTCAGGTACTACAAAGCTGAATGACCGAGAATAAATTATGTTTTGATTTGCGGAGAAACTGCAGAGAGGAAAATTTATTGGAATGTTCCGATGTAAACATGACAGCAACTGTTACCCAACATGGGGCTACTTGTATTTCTGTTCAGCTAATTTATTTTCTCTCTTTACCGGAAGCATTTTCCTGAGCTGTCAGTGTCACTAGATGACCGCCATAAACCACATCACTGTCTGTCCCCATACCCAAATATATATATGATTTTATTATGCTACCCATCATAAAATCTGCAGATTACATTGACAGTAAACATGCATATGTGACATGAATGCCCTTGGGGGAGAATCACGCTATAGGCCTTTCGACCCAGTGACTTTAATTATAGAGATTCACCCTGGCTTTGTTCAGTGTTTATAGAGCCCTCTCCAACGTGCTCTCTCGCTCTGCCTTCCTTCAGGCAAAACATTAAAATACTATAGCTTTAATCTGTTGCTCGATGAGCTGTAGAATATGTAAGAAATACTGAAACATCAATGATTACGGTCTTAGTGTTTTTTTTTACAAGGCAGAACTGACACTTCTCAGACACTCACTGCTCTCTTTCAATTATCCCATATCTTCATAATTTGGAAGCAATTTTTCACCACTTTACACCTGGTGCAAGGCGACGTTTCAGTCAGGATAGAAATGAAACAGTGTGAAATTGTTAGCCTGAGTCTTTCTTCTTCTTGTACCATACGCTGTAACATTTTAAGTGTTATGATCTTTTTTTAAGGCAACAGTTATGAATAAGACTTTTGTTTTAAGAGAAAAATAAGCTTGAATTGTTGTTTACCTCACAGCCCAATAGCTCCTCAGTGGGACCACGCTACCAAATAACAACTTCAATAAAAGGAAGCTGGAATCCATGCATATCAAACAGTGCAAGTAAGGTTTGTTTATATCAAGGCAAATTTGTGGTTTTTATAGCCAATGCATGGTGCTACTGAACTTCTTAATGCTCTTGTTGACTCTTTCCTACAGAGACAATGTGTGTCCATCATGCTCTGTTACCTTTGGAAATTCCTTTTCAAAGAATGCTGTGTTCACATCAATATTCAGAGAAACTAAGCGCACTGGCTCAGGCTGATATGTTTTCCATAACAAGGCCTCTTTGAATGAGATGAAAAGCATCACCTGTGTAGACTATTTGAACTTTGGGCCTTTATGCACACTGAACTCAGATTGTCCTCCGCAGGATTTATATTTGGAAGTTGTCACTCTCCAAAGAGAAATCAGCCAGGCTGTTTACTGTCTCCACTCTGGATCAATGAAGATGGATGAAAGGATGACTGAAGGGGGGGGGGAGGGGGGGTTGGTGTCATTTATACTGCAGGGACTTGTCCTTGAACATAAAGACCCATGGCATCCCTACCAAGCAGCACCCCATAAAGTAGAGGGATCATAATTGACCATGAGTGCAGGTTGCTTGCTGGCTAAAGTACCAAGAGGTGTGATGTGACTCCCAATGAGCTACTGGTCAGGTGTTCACATCCCCCCACCGTACTACGAGATATCACGTTATGCACGGACCCGCAGAGACATTTACGAATGGGACTCTTGAATCCAAGACTCTGTGACTAGTCTTGGATTGAAATGCGTCACCCAAGAAAAAACCTGCTGGCACAGCTCAGGCTCGGTGAGCTGAGAAAAGATGGACCTTGCAAAGGATTTAAAGTAATTTAAACAGTATTGATGTCAAAATAAATAAAACAAATAATTGTTTCATTTGTTGATTCTATATATTCAGCATATTTAAAATATAAATATTGTAACATTTTCACAGTAGCAGAAACAGTATTTTGAGATGTTTACAATGTTGGGGTAATTAGCGGAGGAAGGGATGTCTGCATTGGTTTCAGTGTGTTTGAATGTAGGAATTTTGATGAGGTGTGTTCCCCTCTACCGACATTCCCTGAGCTGGGAGCCGAGCACAGGGAGTGTACACCGCAGAATGGGCAGCAGCTAGAAGTTGCCACACTTATGCATTACAGGGCTGAGCTGTGTGCTAATGTAGTCTAATGAATTTGTATAAAATCGGCATCACTCATTACATCTTTGAGCCTGCACTTTGTACAGGAGCTGACTGCTGAAACTCATGGCTGCAAAGTGTCGGGATTTAATTATTTTAATGAGATAGTGAAGATGGTTTGGGCTGCGCCAAATGGATTTCTGAGGGGTTTTTTTTTTTTTTGAGCGCTTGATGGATTAAACATATGGTGTGTTCACAGTGGGTTTGGACCGTTGCCCTCCCTATAATGGGCAGAATTGATTAACAGGACACCACACAACACCGGGAAGGGAGAGTGATAGATACGTGCAGCTGCTTTCATTAATGTGCAGAGCTTTGGATGAAAAGGCTTTATGTAGAACAGAAAAAAGTGGAAGAAAGACACTTAAGAGAAAGTGAGCACTGCACCAGATGTTCACAAAAGTTCATTGAAAGCATGTGCTTCTCAGTGGCATTTGTTGTTCCCTCTCTTTTAATGTTCATATTGTAACCCTTTAGGCTGTGTCTTTACGGAGAATCATTTCATCACATGCTGAACAAAGACTTCAGTGGTCACGTGAAATTTACTCTTTGGAAAAAGACAGACACATGAGAAAGCTATGACAACAACAACAGTTTTGAAAAAGAGAGATTTGCCCTATACATGATGAGACAGATTGATTAAGGATGGAAAGTGAAGCATGACCTCTGTGGAGGGAAGAATAATTCGAACCAACCAAAAGGAAAAGAAGGTGGGTGACTACAGAGGAGAGAAAACATCAAAAGGACCGAGCACAAGGGAGAAAGACAGGACTTGCGAGTCAACCATATGAGGCTACCTGTAGTTTACAGTACACAACAGTACTTCTCTCAGTGTTAATTAGCGTCAGTGTTGAGCTGGTTTTTCTGCTCTGCCTGGGCCCCCGCAGCACCCAGCTTATCAGAAACTCACTCTAAGTCAGTCTATGTGGGCACTGAGACTCGGAAAGATGGTGCACAGCCTTTCTCTGGAACACCATGTAACATCTGCTCCCTCTGGTTGTTATACTGGCATAAAACACACACACACACACAGACAAACACACGGACAGAGTAAAAAATCTGGCAGTGTTTGTCTAGATATGCAGCTGTGTGCATGTATAAATGTGCAGAAAATGGCCTAATGCAGATGCAGAGGTAAACTATGAATGCCACTGTATTTCTTCTAGTGCAGCATACAGCAGTGTACATAGATGGGATTTCTCCCCTTAAGTTTGTCATAGTTCTCAAAGTTTTTGTTTAAGCCAAATGCATCATGCATAAAGTTCTTTTCTGGTATTTGATGCAAACTGTTGGCTCTGGTAGAAGTTCTTCACTCTTTGTTTGTCATCAGCTTCAGGAAATTTCCAGAAAAGCTTATGTGCATTGTCCATGTCAGCCTACTTCTTCTGAAAAGCTTTAAGCTCATTGCTTCTTGACCAACCAGCAGAAGACGAGCCTTCCACAAATCACAGGTTTGAACTTTACCCATAGCCAGTGATTCAAAATGGCAGAACAAAGACATACATATAAGCAGTTTTCTTTTTAAAACCGAAGCAATGACTGTTTACCACTACAGGTCTCAAAGATTAGGACTCTAATTGGCATTGTGCTGCTATCTGTGGTCTAAAATCACTCTCTTGCCACCAACCAGAAACGCTCCAGCACAACCACCAAAACAACTCCGCCTCTTTTTACTTATCACCTTGTCTTCACCCCTTACATGCACACACACCAGGCTACCTTGAATTGTGCTGACGTTTATCTACGCTCCAGCCTCTGCCGTTTATAGTTCCCATAGTGCTATGAGGCCTACTGTAAGTGTCACAGAGTGTGTAAAGAGCACATGATGGTCACACGTGAGAAGTATCTCTCCCTTACATGTTACTTAAGGGCTTTCTGGATGATGTGCAGGACAGAAATAGTCCCTCTTTAAATGAACCATGAACAGTGCTGGTATACTGGGGGACCGAAGATGGAGAGGCCTCCTAATGATGCAATGCACATATGCATACTGCACGGATCGTATAGAGCTCACATCAGAGTCATTATCTCTCTTACTTAATTGTCTGATGGAATGAGAGAGGGACCAGGAGCTTGTGTTAAAGACCATAACAGTAATGGATCAGTGCTAAAAGGGAAAGATGTCGAATAAATCACCCAGAACAGTTTTGTCATCACACACCTACACAGTGCACACATCACCTCAAGATGGGACCTGGAAATCATCCTGTCTCAGTGTGTGTGTGTGTGTGTTGTAAAGGCTGAGTGTTGCTTTGACTTGTCCTCTGGATGTCACAATACCCTGAGGGAGGAGGTGTCACAGGAGGAGGATATCAGGCAGAACGAGGACTGCTTTGCTCTGTGATTCCTCGCTGCTCTGTGTGGCTTCACCTCCTCATCCTCTGGTTTTATTCCTCTCCCCCACTATTGGCATTACATATTCATTTCATCCACTTACAATAAGGTTTATCCCATTCATTTTTTAGCAATAAGTAGCTTGAATAAACTTCATGTTTATATTTGTGAGCCATCTAAGCCATCAGCCCACCACTTTGGTCTGACAGATGAACTGCAATGACATCTTGTTCATTCTCAGGGAATGAATCATGCTGACTTTAGTGATTCCTGTCATATCCTCCAGCGCCACCGTGAAATGTCTCATGGTGTCTTACATGGTACCAACCCTGCTAACTTCACATGACGTGGTTAAATTCTATTTTTACCTCAGAATGCTGCTTATAGGGACCTGACCGACAATTATATGTCGATATTAGCTCATAAATTTTAAAAGTACAGTAGCCATATTTTAGAGCCCCAAACTGAGAGTGTCTTAAGCATGCTGCACATTTATGCACGTGTATGCTTACTAATGTAATTTTTACTCAATTACTTCAGAAGCATGTTACAGACACATTTTGGCTGATACTAATACACATTAACATATGATACCTTGCCCAGTATTTCCTATTATTGCTCTCCAACACGTGCTGTGGGAAACACACACACTACAGCCTGGCATTTTGCCTACAACTAATCTGATTGTCCCCCATCAGGCCAGTGATTTCTCTTGCTCTCGCTCTCTGGCCTCGATCCACAGTGGAATGCTTTTGACTATCTAATGTGGATAACAACACAGGAGGCTATTTTAAGAAACTGGCAGTTGTGTTAGGGTTCTAAGCCAGGAGGAGAACAATCTCACAATGACTTCTGTAATGTTTCCCCCCGCTTCTTTTCCTCCCAGTTGGGGTTTTGATTATGTAACTCTGTTCACGGAAAAACAGACAGAGATGTGACTTATAGTGACAAACACACATGTGCAAGAAAGCCTGCGTACACATGTGCATGGTTACATGCAGGCATACGAACAAGCACACACACACACGCAAACACACACACACAAATAACTTCTCTATCGAGCTGCAGAGAAGCTGAGGTTGTTGCATTGTTTACTGTGATGAAAATATTAAAAATATGATATCTGTATACTTCAAACGTATCTAGTTGATATACTAATATAATAAATAAATATAATAACCTTTGTCCTTGGAAGTATAATAAACTTATCTGAGGTTTTATGTTGATGGAAATGATAATACATTATGTTTGAAACATCAGTGTTAGACCACATTCAGCCAGACTGATTGATAATTTCAGTCAAATTATTAAAAACGAAACAGGTTTTCAAAAAATAAGAAAATATGACATGAATAAATGAGAAGAAAAACTGTTTCGGAGGTGGAGGAAGTGAGGCAAGGCAGGATGAAGGAGAGAGAACAAGGATAAATAGAGATGTGCATGCTCTGATAAGCAGGCCTTGGAAGCAGACGTACATCTGATCATGGGTTATTTTTCAGAGAGATCACCTACCTAAACAGGACACACTCCTCACCTGAAAACACTAGCAAAAATGTTCAACACAACAACTTCTTCAAATCAAACAATCAACTTGTAACTTTTCACGTAGCATTTTACTACACGATGGCCATCGAAACATGACACTATAATCTCATATTTAGTGGACAGGAGCACTAAATCGATCCTGTTCCAGTAAAATTCAGTCTTGTCACAGAATAAAGGAGGTTTTAAAGGTGCGTGTGTATATTTAGAAGACATTAGCAGGCCATAAAAACTGAGGCTCTCTTAGGAAGAACTATTCAAATTTCAAACAGCAACACTTTGATGAACTTTAATAGTCTTATAACCTGACAAGGGAGACAGTCATTTTCCTTCTGCAGTTACACAAACATTATAAACCTACAACTTACTCCATCAGTTGTTCAGGGCAGTTTATAACCTCCAGTAAGAAACCACCGATGAGAAAAGTTTGAATACAATAATATGTTGTGTTGGCGACGAGCAGGCTAAAGGAATAAATTGACAACCCACACAACATTTAAAGATGACCTCTGAAGTCTAATCAGTCTTGATAAGGATAAAGGCTATTAAAATAATCATTTAATAGCTCCCAGTGACCATCAGCCATGACTGTGGCTTGATGGTCCATTCCTGATATGTATGTACTGTATGTTGAGAGTGTCATTCCAAGGAGAAGACGGTTTATTTATAAATTTATTTATGGCTCCTCAAACCATCAAAGGATAAATAATGAATTGTAATGTTAGTTATGTCTAACTGTTGTCACGAGGAATGCCTCGATTTCACATCTTTTGAAAAAGAAAACACTTCATTTTGCTCCTTGATCCTTATCTTAAACGAAATGATGATTGCCATTTCAGAGCACAGTAAATAAATCATTAATGGTTGCTGTAGATGATGTTGATCAGAAGTTAACCTGAGCCTTTTATTTGTAAAATTCCCTTTCATGTCTTCAGGGTGAGTCATTATGGCTTTCATTTGATCTTTCACACTAATAAGGGTCTAATTTTAGAACCCCTGGAGGGTCAGTGAAGCCATCCTCTGAGGATAAGGACATTCCCACACAAACATGCCAGTATGCATGTACTGTAAAGTAAGCAAAAGTACACACATCCACCCACACACACACACACGCACGCACGCACACACACACAAAAAAAACAAAACAAACAAACGCACATTATTCAACATGGAGTGAATTTGCAGAGAATAGTTTGAGGTTGCTCAGTACACCGTGACTTGTGCATCACTGCTCCGCCTCCAGGTCTATTTCACAAAAGAGATTGTGCTAACGATATCACAGTGAAAACTCACCGCTGTGCCCTTGTTTTGCGCCTCATTGCAGCTGTCCATTTAGAAAGGTTAACACACACACTGAAATCACAGCTGACATCAGCCTTTCCCCTGTTTTTTTTTTTTTGTTTGTTTTCACTCCAGTCTAATGCTTTGCCTAAAGTGGCGCACAGCTGGACTCAAGTGTCATTGCTAGTTGCAGACCAACGCAGCTGTTGTTTTAACATCCAACACCCAGGCTGTGTGAATGGCAATTGTGCTTGCGCTGCTGTGCGCATCCATGAGTGTGCTGGTCGTAAAAAGAGGTGTGGTCTGGTGACATGTTGCTGTCTTGAGGCAGCAGAAAGCTTCTGCATCACAGACCAACAAGAAGCTGGTCTAAAATAACGGGGCAGTGTTTCCCTGTTATTTAAAGGGCGCATTATTTAAATAGTGAGATGTGCATACATGCGGGTCCACAGGGCACACACACTCTGCATTTCAAGCATATATAGATTCCACTGAGGTCACTGAATTTCACTACTGAAAATACAACATATCATGTTAAAGGGAGCGGCATGCTGATTGGTTAAACTAATGTCACACCGAAAAACACACCTATTAATAATGAGTGTCCTAATACCACCACTTGATTCCTACCTTACTTGTTGTTAAACTAGCAAAATAAAGCTGTTCACAACAATAACACACTTGCACCATGCGCTTCAGACCATGAGCCATAGATGGTTAAAGTAAGGCTTTATACTTTTCACTAAACTACTCAGAATGTAAAAGACATGTTAAAGTCACTGTTTGTCCTGATCATCTGAGCAGTAGAAGGACGTAATGAAGCTCAAAGGTCAGCATGTTGATTTTTTTATTTTGATCGGACAGGTTATTGAGTTGCCATTTGTGTGTTTTGTCCTCAAGGCGCTTGAGATCATTACATTGTAAACACCTGCTTAGTAGGAAATGCCAGAGAATTGACTTTGATATATTTGTCAGACACATTTACAGTACTCCATGTGTACTTTCCCTAAGTACTGGCTTAATTTAATGTGTATTGTGTGGAACCTAATACAGACTTAAGCAAAGTGGCTGAATTTTCAGCTGAAAGCATTCCCATGCATTTAACAGTCTATTATTCCGTCTTACTGTATACATGTTTCTGTAAATTACCTGGTAAACTTCATCACAAATCATCACCTTACTGTGTCTCTGACAGCAACGGCCCTTTGATAAAAAATGTGAGTGTTGCATGGAACAATTTGTCAGACAAGCGAGCCCCCCCCCCCCACTGATATGCCACATGTCTGGCTTGGACAGACTGATAGGTCAGCATGTGCTGTAATTTAAAGGTGGCAGTTTGTCAGTGGGGTTTTGGCCATGTTGGTTTTCAATTTGATTCATCACGCAGGGGGCTTGGTCATATGTACCACCTCCAGGAAAGACAGTTAGCAGTGTGGGAGAGACAAATATATCCTCGCCTTACCTGTGTCCTACCCAAGAGACCAAAAAATGTTCACAGAGTTATAAAACTTTTCAAAATGAGAAAAGTTTGTGAAAACTTGGGTAGTCAGAAGTTGTCAGGCCTTACAGGAAAGCAAGGAGAGAGCTCAGTCATTTAGAAACCCATGCAGACACAACTGTCAAACATGAGCAACAAGAGCCATAATTAAACTATGATGGGAAGATTTGTGCCGCCAGCAAAACCAAACACAGGATCAAATAAATGACACGAAAACATCTCTCATCGTTTTGTCACTGAGGTCATTAGAGCACATGCACATCACTGCTGGTCCTTTTGGAGCTCATTTGTTTCCTCTGTTGAAGAACTGATCACTTGCAGCCTACAACCTGCCTTTGTACTTGACTTCTCACTCACAGTTTATCATGTCGATGACCAAATTATACAACTTCATCAGTTTGAGTACTCATAATACATAACGGATCATGTGTATGTGTTCCCATTGGAAATTTAAGAGTGCTTCACAGTTTTAGTGCTTCACTCCAATAATATTGTCAGACTTAAGAGAGACCACGTAAAAGAAAAGTGTGTGAGTTGATGCAGCAAAACAAGAGGTATGGTGTGTCTTTTATCGACACTTTCTGCTCCCTTTTCAAAACCTAACATCTACATAACCCATGATGCAGCTGGACCACTGACAGTTCAGAGATTCAGGTGCGTGTTGCTTGCAGTCACTGATTTAACCCTGAGGCATCAGCCTCAAGCAGAAACGAGCACAGATCCATAGAGCTTTAGTAAGATTAGGTCTTTTTTTTCTCCACAACTTTGAATTTTTTAAAACTTGTAGTAAATATCCACCAGTCACTGACACAGGGGACATCATTTGAGTCAGTGCATCAGGTTTCACACAGCTCTCTCCCTTTTTACAACTTTTTACATACATGAAACAATAATTCCTAAGACATGTTAACAGTTTTTTGATATGTACAGACAAAGTGGAGTTTCCCTTTAGTTCCCAGTCTGGAGTCATCAGACAGGGGGCTCAGTCATATTTAGTACAATAAATTAAAGGCCCATTGCCTCACTGTGTCTGATTTTCACAAAGAAATATGATAAAAGCTAAAGACTCTCTTGAAAAATTCTCATTAATTTAAAATGTATTTTAAATGCAGCTATGTGTGCAATGATGTTCAAAAACACCTTAGATGCCAAAGTTAACAATATTATTAGATGATTATTTGAGTAAACAATTACTAATTAGGAGGACATCAAATTAGAGCAAATTATTTTATTATTATTTCAATGTGCACACAATAGAATAATAGTGAGTTTGACCAACTTCTGGTGCAAACCAGCAAAGAAAACTAATAAGTCAACTACTTGCACATATCTCTGGTTTTAACTGTGAGCAAGAGATTTAATCTCCAGTGTAACAGGCCTCCATTTGAGTTCTGTGTGCAAGTGTGATTGACGACCTGACAGCATGAATTTGACATCCTCCGCCATTTATGTTACATCGAGTCCGGGCAATCCTTTTTTTATTAACTGCTAAATAAAATATCTATTCTAATGGCTGCAACCGAAGAACCTCATTACCTCGTTCCCCATTCGCACACACGATGTGAATGAAGATTGTAGGATTTTTTTCAGCAGTAACAGAACCAATTTACAAGCCGGTAAGGTTGTTTTGAAATCATCACTCAATGCAGTTTTCAAGCTTATTTCTAACATATTAATTTCAATAACAGGCACTGAACCCAACCCTGTTTAACACTGTACTTTATGATGCAAACTGAAATCCATTTCAAAAGGAGGCAGAAAACACACACATGGCTTAAACACGAGCACAAGTATAGACTCAAACCTGGATCCTTTCAGCTATCTGACTATGTGGCAGTGCAACACCAGCTTGGTCTTGCTTGGCAAGAGATAAATGATTGAGGCAGTTGAGATGGAGCTCGTTGCAACTGCATAGCAATTTAAACCTCTTACATTTTGATTAAAGTCCCACAATCCATCTGTGCGTTAAAGCACGGTTGCTGTATAGCAATAAAGGTCATTACATCCGAATAGTGGCTTGGTTACAGAGTCCTCACTGTGTCACTTCAATCAGCCACAATCCTATTGAAGGCCCAGTATATATATAAAGGTACATATATGGTACAGTAGTAAGTGTGCACACTTTTGTCACATGTCGTGTTAACACTCAAATGCGGTCAGTGCGGTGACATATGCCTCTGTCCTATAATGTACCTGTTGGATTAAGATGGAAAACGTGAAATTGTTAGATTGAGTTCTCTGTGAAAATGTTCTATGAGCTGCAAGATGGTGGTGATGCAATATAAGCATGCTTTTTTATGTATTTTGCTTTCAGCGGTTCATGCCCTACAGTGATTGGCTACCAAGCGGTGCCTGCCTGCCTGCCTGACAGAATTCATTTGGAGATGCATGTGATAAACGTTCATATTGAATTTGTATGCATGGTTCAAGCATGAGGGAGGAGTAACTGGGATGGAGAAAGAAAAAGCCTTTGAAACATATACATGTTACACACATGCATTCCCCCAACGGACACCTATAGGGTTCCATGATTGATTCAATTCCTCCTTTTGCTGAAGAGCATCCAGAGACTGCTAAAAATGCATCACCAATTCAAGTCCAGCACCAGCACTAAAATTAGATCTACAGCTCATTATACATGACATCATGTAGTAGAAATGAAAAACCTCAGTTCAAGCGATACAGTTGTATATCCTTTAAGCAAATTACAATAATTCATTCAAGTGGTTGAAACTTTAGGCTAAATCAAAGGCACATTTTAAATTACTACCTTACTCTCCTCTGTGCTCAGGAGCTCAATTAACTGATATTCACTTTATGGTTTCGTCCTCTTTTATCTGCCTCACCCACTCGTCACATACCTCACTTTGATTCTTCACTGAACTTCCTAAAGGTGGGTTCATTGCAGAGTGTGAAATACTTTTTTTCTTTTTGAAAAGTTTAAATTCCGGTCACATTATGTTTCACTCAAGGCAAAGAAAAGGATGGAGAAGAATAGGCGATAGACTGTGATGTTGCGAATGCAGACTCCTTTATATGAATAGCTGTAAATGTGGCAAAGATGTTTAAAATATATATATATATATATATATATATATATTTCAGCCAGCAGCTCACATAAATGCAGAGAAGTAAAACATGCAAAAGAGCACAGTATACTTTAGTCATATTAATTACATAAATACTTAATTACAGGCATGTAAACTGGGACGGGTGAGCAGAGCTTAAATATAAAAAATGAGACAAAAGTTGCATTTAACAACTGATGTTAGCATCATAAAACACAAATTTCAATATTGGTGAATGTAACAAACACTCACATTATGAAGACAACCACGAACATTAGTTAGTGATAACAAGCTAATTTATTTTATTTATTTGACTTTTAATTTCTTTAATATATTTGTGTTTTGTTTGCTCACATATCCAACATCTCAACGCTCAGTTTTTCTTCTGCTCCTGCTCTTTGTATGTGAACCAATAAGCTCTTATGACCCTTGGTGATTATTTAGTTGAATATCTAGCTAACATTACCCAACAGGGCTAGACTGTTTGCTTATTTAGCTGACAACATTGTTACAGAGCTGCTTTCAACAGAATACTTAGCCTGCTAACAATTCTTGTTTCCTTCGATGCCTTGACCGCAGTTTTGTCACTTGTAGCAGAGATACATACACAGCAGATCACAGACCAGCTCTAAGTTTGAGCTGTATTGTGACAAGTGCTTCAATTAGCTCCATTGCTTAAGAAACACTGCATTTGGTGACAGTTCATGCGCTTGCATCTAAAACATGAGAGGTTTTTATTCCATCATCCTGCTAATGAAGTTGCCTCGTAGGCAGGCTCTCACACTTGTTCCCTTAAAAATGAGGAGTGGGTTACAGAGGTCCGGGAACTTTACTTCTAACTCCACAGCCACACATTTTTTTTTTTTTTGATCATTCAGATTTGTGCTTTTTCAGCTTTGCATTGTGGATGATCATTTGATGCATTTTAACAAATTTTATGCAGTTCCTTCTGGAGCCACAAAAGGCTTTGTACAAGTTTACATGACATATTAAAGACTCCTCTGACCTGAAATCTCCTTATCAACATCTCTCTATATAGAATGTTCTCCATATATTCTCCATCATCTAGCTGTGATGCAGTAGGAATAATCATCTGCATCTCTTTATTCATATCTGAAGCTTTTCTTCTCCCAGGCCAAGAAATTTAACAATGAAGTTGCATCATCCAATTTATCACACATCCAACGTTCACAACATGAGGATGGATGACTGCGTCTGTCACTCTTATAGTGCTGAAATGATGGCTTTCGCCTCAGCACATCACTATAACACACTTTTTTATGAAAATGATAGTGTTAATATATATATATGTATATAGACATTGAATATTACAGACAGTGTTGACTTCTAGCGTTTTCTAGCGTTCGAGCGTTTTGGGTCGAATCACATGATGTCAGTTAATATCCACCACTGCCACATGGATTACCTAAACTAATGACAGCATTAAATGCAAGATTACAAGCAGCATGAAGCCGGACTCTGGGGTCTTGCACAGTCTTTTCCAGCATCTGTTGGACTGACAAGGAACATAATCAAAATGACAATAAATTACTATGCATTAACGATGTCCTCTCATTTGTCCCCACATAAGCAGCTGTTAGGTTTTCTCTGTCAAACACATGGAGACAAGGGTTGGGTCTTTTACTTTTACATTTTACTTCAAAATGTCTTCAGTTACTGGATACAAATTATTCGTCAATCTTTTAAATTAGTGCTTAAATTCATTGGATCACAAAAAGAATCCAATGTAATCTGAATACATTTGGATTACTCTCTAATCAAACATTGAAATTACGCCTGCAAAAAACAACACTGAACATAGACATTCTTGTATTGCTCATTTTAAGTCACTGTGACTGCAAAAATATGCTAATGGAAGGCTGACGTGGAAGAACTGCTGCTGATTGAGTCTTTTATCTTAACTAATATTTAATTTTTCATGTTCACAATTTGAAGCACTCGCAGAGGAAACTGTGCACATTAGATGAGCTTTCATCAGTAAAGAGCATATTTGTTTTCATGGAAAAAAGCATCATATGTTTAAAATTGCCATGTGAAAAATGTAACCTGGCAGACTGCAATGACTTATTTTTTGTAAAATATTTATAAAATCCAGTTTACATGTAATCTATTCCTACTCAACTCACTCATTCCTACCCTGTAAGATGCTGAAAAGTACAGTAGCATTATTGTAGTGCAAACGGGGCTCTGCACAGGAATGAATACTACAGCAGAAGTGGCAGAGAACGTTACAAGTGAGGGAGTGTAAAGCTGCATTAAAAAATTTGCAATTACATTACTGATTAAAAAGCTCCATGTAACAAAGGCATAAAATGTGCTTTAAGTTTTGTGGCTCCAGTGTTGGTAAGCAACTGCCCTCATTAGTGTTTTTATCAAGCTGAGTTTAAGGTCTCACAATAAAGCTGTTTGTTATCGTAAAGATGCGGCTAAAGTTTAGCTTTTTCACTCTATGCAATGTGCTGCAAATGCCTCAGGGTCTTTGTTCACATCCCGTGACCTTGACCTGAAATTCACATCAATTGTCACAAAGTCAGGGAAAGTGTGATTTGTAATTGTTGTCTGGTGATAAAAGCCTGAAGCATTGTTGAGGTGCTATTCTTTGCTTCAGCTGCTCCTGATGGTGCTGTCGATTAAAATGGCAGTCACATAGGTAAGAAGTACAGAAAGCAATGGCGGGGTAATTTCCATTGTCTGCTGTGTTTAAGAGACACTATAGACGACCTTGAAGGCAGAGCTGAGAGCTTTGTGTTGGCTCTCTGTGAAAGTTCAACGTTGCGCTGAAAATGTTGTCAGTTTTTGCCCTTAAACAAAGACAAGCACCTCTTTCTCACTGCTTTTGTCATGTTGGGATTGTTTTTTATTTAATAACTTCAGCCTAGTGCTTTCAAATGAAACTAAACTGCTTTTCTTGTATTTCAAGGATGTCAGGAACATTTTAAAAATACTAATAAAAGCTTAAAAGCAGTGTGAGTGGGCAGCATACACCACCACAGGGGGATGCAGGGTGATCCATGGGCCTTTTTGTTGGCTGTGAAGGCTGGTGAGTTTGAGGAACACATCTATCAAACATCTGACTGCGACCAGGTGACGTCCTGCTCACCGCGGCATTGCCCAATTCTTCTCATTAATACTGTTCTCTCCCTTACAATCGCACATAAACCTGAACTTCCAAGCGTCAGCTCACAGAATAGTACGGCACAGCCAGTCAAGTGCAGCAGCTCCGATCCATCAGTGAACCCATCAGAGAGGAGGAGAGAGAGTTAACGGGAGAGAAATGAGAGAGGATCACTCACACGCAGCAGCCTCGATCATTTCAAAAGCCTCGTACACAACAAAGGCAAATTCCACAGGTGATCCTTTCAGTTTCTGGTTCATGATTTCATTTACTACCTTTAATATAATTTTAAGTCTTTACGAAGGAAGTCTTAATTATTAGCCTGACTCAAAGTAATAAGCCAGTGTTTTAACATTAAAGACCCCCTCCAGTGAAATCAAGGGGTCCATATTGTGTTTGTAATTCCACAAGACATATCATGAATGAAATAAGAAGAAAAGAAACACCACGGCAGAGCTTTTCATCCTTGGAGTTGCGGTTTACTAGCATCAGTCTCACAGATTTATTTGTCTCATCAGCGGTGGATCATCTTTTTTGATTTCTGAATTCTTGTCTGCAGAAAAATAAGTTTACATAAACCTCATTTTAACTTGTTCCTCATAAGTGAGACAACTCTGAGAACAAACAAAACACAGAGTTGCAGACCTTTGGTCCTTTTTTTGATGTCGTGCAGGCTCATTTATAAGTCAATCAAGTTTTCTTTGGATCTCATTAACAAAGTGCACGGCACCACAGCACACTGAGCTACTGACATGCCACCCAAGGCCAAAGGTGGGAAGAGTTGTTGGGAAAGCAATTTTACTTCCATTTAAGTGGAGGTTACAGACTACATGCGTTGGCCATAAAACACGCTTCCCTCTGACTCAGAGGAGGTGAGTAACACCAGCAAACAATGCTGCTGAACTGCTGGCCGACATGAGGAGAAGAAAGGTAACTTAAAGAAATCTTTTTATTTAAGCACTAGATCAGGACTTTACATTATGAAGATGTCTTTTGATCTGCATGAATAAACACTTAAGCCTCATCACTAGGCGTGTTTTTTATTTTTAGCAAAGTCTTAGTTGATGGTTAATTTGCCCTCCATTCTCCCTCAAAAGATGAAAAAAAGGGAGAGAAACCAAAGTTAGGCCTTGGTTCCTTGGTTGCCATTATTAAGAACAATTTTTTGAAAATGAATTTTTTTATGCATTGATGGTAGTTCAGATTTGGTTTGGATAATACACAAAAACAACTTTGTCAGTGTAAGAAAACAACCAAAGCTTTAGTTAATATAAAATTTGTTAAGCTGAAGGAAAAACTCATTTTATGTCCAAAAAAAGCACAACTCTGTTGTTAGGGGACATTCTTTGTAAAAGGGGACAGACGTGATGAAATGTTGATGCTCTTGTGTTTTTTTAGAGGTACATACTTTTTTCTGGAGGCATCTGTAACTGACTGTAGCTCAGAAGGAAGAATTCGTCAACCTCTTATTAAAACACCGATGGTTCGACTCCTACAGTTTCAATGCCAAGGTATCCCTGTGCAAAATAATGAGCCCCAAATTGCTCCCAATGCTTGTGCCATGGCTGCGTGAGTGTGTGGGTCTCTTTCTGATGAGAAGGTTGGCACTTAACACTGGAGTCTGTTCCATTAGTAAAATGTTTGTGTGAATTTATCGTGAACTCTTGGACTGATCGATAGACTACAAAAAAACAGCCCATTTACTGATGTGCACCATTTAAGAGCAGTAACAGGAAATCAGAGTGTCCCACCATCTGCGGATCCAAGTGTGAGGGCGTGGCTTCCTTTCAGTGATCTCACCTTAGAGGAGGGTTTTATTGAGTGAAACCATTATCCTTTACAGGGCAAGTAGAAATAACGAGGACCGGGGTGTGGACGAGGGTCTCTATGTTGTCATAGCAATCAATGAAAGTCGATGGGGAAAAACAACCACAGCCTGCCAATGAGGTCAGGGCAAACACAAGGTCACACATACTCCTCAGAACAGGTGATCAGGCTTGGCAGGTGATGAGTGTGTTTCGTGCTATTTTACCTTTTTTTTTATTTACAGAGAGGAAAAGTTGGGGTGAAGGGCAGAGAAAGGGAGGCAAGAGGAAAAGGATTTAGACGAGAAACACCTCAGAAACTTTAGAAACCACGTGAGTACGTGAAGAACTGCACAGGAATATACAGCGAGAGAGAGAGTTTGTCTTTATGCAGTGAGACACCAGAGAACAAGCTGAGGGTGTAAGATCAATGACATGTCCATTTCTTTGGTGTCTTTGGTGTCGTTTTGATTTTGCGGCACAGCAAATGTTTCTCTTGCCCTCTTCTGTTTGTCATAACACATTTCAGGCCTGACTGTTTCCTACCAGACTCTGCATGTCAATGCTGCTGCAGGATGGCAAAAGCATTACTTCCCCGAGCATTTTTGATTTATAGCAATTTTTCCCTTCTTTTTTTTTTTTTTTGCTTTACAGTATCATTTAGCAATGTACTTAGAGGCTCCCCTGTGTAGCGCTGCAGCAGTTCATTGACTGCTTATCTGATGCCATAATCCAAGATAATCTGTCTTTTCCACATTCTCTGCAGGATCCAATTTCTACTCCACTGGAAGTGTGGAGCTCAAACGGTTCAGGTAATTGTAGGGATGGGAAGAATAAACACTCTAGGCATATCTCTCAATTGCACATATTCTGGCCAGCAAGGATCAGTCACAGCTTCCTTTTCTTCTCCTATGAGCTACAATAGAGTAATACTGCAATCAGTAATACTTTTTTTTACTCAAAAATGCCAAATATCTGATAACTACAGGTTCTTAAATGTATGAATATGCTGTTTTTCATATTAGATGAAAGAAAATGTAAATATTTTTGAGTTTTGAACTGTGACTGAACTAAACAAGACATCTGATAGTGTGTGTTTTTGCTCCTGGACATTTTGATGGAGGTTTGCTGAAGACGTATGTGTCAATTATTAATCTATTTAATCTTCTCTGGGTTGACTGAATCTGTTGCCATGGATGTTGCTTAAGACATCACAATGTCAAAAACTGAAATAAGTTATATATTGATATTCCATGGAAGAACTTTTTTGGGTTTACGTATTCTTGAAAACAGTTCTTATTTGCACTTCAGTGTGAGGAGAGAAGAGGTAATATGATACCAAAAAAACCCTCTCTCTCATCTTTCTTTCACTCATCTTGCATTCTCACAACATCGAGCTTATGTAACTGTGTTTACTCACCTGTCTGAAGGGCATCCAGTGTGCTCGAAGACATCGTAAACAGTGCGCTCTGGATCCAGCTTCCTTGAGTCTTATTAGGGGGAATAACGAATCCAGTCAGTCTTTTTTGACTCATACTGTGGTTTTTTTTTTTTTTCTGTAAGCACTATTGAAGACAGCGACTGCCTAAAGCTTCCTGAAAGGAAACAATTTAAAACGAGTCAAAGTAACGCTCTTTCTTTTTTTCTAAAATGAAATGTCACATTTCTGAAAAAGCTAATTAGAAACTGTGTGTTTCCTAATGGTTGCTTTTGCTTTTTATACGTGGGCTTTCATGACTCTGCACCATAAAGAGAGGGTGTATAGATACTGGTAATATGTTTCCCCAGTACTTCTACCTAAAGGACTGAAACACTGTTTTCACATTTTATCAGCACTTAAACAATGGTACCACACAGAGCAGATAAAAATAAAGTTTAAAATGTGTAGCTCGTTTTTCACACTGAACTCTACCACCAATAGCAAAAAGAAAACAAAAAGTTTTATCGGCAAAATGCACTTGATGTAATAAAGGTAAAACTACTCTGCTGACAAATGACGCCTGCAAATTATACCAACTAGAGTTTCCCAAGATCAATAAAGGGGTCAGAGGATGACTACTGGATTAGAGATAAAAAAGTCTGAGAAAAAAGAGGAAGAATGAGGAGGAGGAGGAGGAGGAGGAGGAGGAGATGGATAAGGATAAAAAGAAGAAAAAGGATTTTTTTTCTGTTTTATATCTATAGATTTTTTTGGGTGAAACTTGTTAACAATTACCTTCTATTTAAATTAATGCATTAAAAGATGTTTAGAGGGGAAATCCCTCTTTGGCAGGTGCCCTGAGTATAGGCCTTACATGTCAAAATAATAGGAAACCACTGGATTAATCTCTAACCAGAGGGGAAAAAATGGAAAAAACCAAAATATGTGCTCAGTTTTAGGACACTGTACATTTGTGTGGGTTCTCTATATATTAGATTATTGTCTTGGCCTTTAAATAATGTTTAAGTAACAGAGTATTGTTTCTGCTTCTAGTTCCTTTTTCTCTGTCTCAAACTTTTCCACAGTGGTTTATACCCTCATTTATCACAGGACAAAACATTGTTTATCTAGGTCCTTGTGTATCATCCTTTAACATTTAGGTTGAGAGTGAGAAGGATGGAGGTGCAGGTAGAGAGAGATGGGATGAGAAGAGTGGGTAAAACGAAAGAGGTTTAGAGGAGAAAAAAGAGGGAGGCACCCAACAATAATTGATGACTTGAACCCTTAGCTCTCGTGTTCCTCTCGTGTAAGATCATAGATGCAGATAAATAGCCAGTTGTCACGCTGGCGGATCACGTGGAGGGGAAATGTCTTCTATCTGGAGCCTGCATGCCTCGCTACCAAACACTGCAGGTGCGTCCCAGGACAAAGGGAGAATCTCTCTGCATACTGAAGCTATCATGTGTTTTTGCTTAACCTTTCGATAAATAAAACTTCAGAACTAGCTTAGGATAATCTGTTGACGGCCTCTTCCTTTACATTGTTAAACCTAGCCTTAAAAGTTGTCTGTTTCAGACTCAATGCTCTGGACAAGTTTGTCTCTACACTCACACAAACAGCTTGTTGAACCTGGTGTGAGGCTGAAGTGTCATTCTGCAAGATTCTCAATGTCCTTGTCAGCTCTTGTTGACTCAGGGTAATAATTTTATTAATGCATGGCACAATCATTTGATGAGTTAATTGATAACAGCCTGGCGTCAGAGCTGTTACTATGACAATCATCCCTTTGACACACCAAAAAGCCTGTCATCTCTAACTGCATGTTTTCATTTTTTAAGGTCAATCAATCAAATTTGTTCAAGAGGTTTCTTCATTCTACTAGATGTGTCGGGACATCTTTGCCAATTAGCCCAGCTACATAATGAAACTGTTGACTGTTAGCGGGCCTGCTGAACATGCAAATCAGGCAAGATGATTTGTTTGAGGACCAGCTCTCTTGTATTGTTTTAAGATGTTATAATTCATGAATTAGCTCACCTTAACAGGGCATTTCCTGACCATTACCTTGCATGACAACCTGTAGATGGTAAACATATGTCACTGTCAGTTAGTCGTACTTTTAAGCACGTCATATCAGTATCTTAATCACCTCTGGATCTTCAGACAATCAGGGTCAAGCAGCAACTCATTCAGTCAGTCAGTCAGTCGTTCAGATTCAGCCATCAAAATGAGACAGGGAGCTGCAACAGGATCGAATTAGACCAAATCTGATGCACATCTTCAGCTACTAACGGGGATGTGGGATTTGGGATGTAGGCTTGCCCAAATTATTGGCTGCCTGTTATAATTATAAATTATATTTGAATAAATGTCTAATCATTTTCATTAAGAAATGAGGCAAACATCCGTCCTTCCACCACCCTTTCCTTTTTTTTTTGTTTCACATCATACTAGGTGATGGCATCGCCTGCCTTGTGCGTTTTGAGTATCCCGTCTCACAATGACATGTGTCTGATGGATTCAGCTTTATAAACCCGAAGTCTGAGCTGCTGCTGTTGTTTTAATTCATCTGGGACAAAACAGGAGCAGCGTCTGCCAATGTTGTATGTATGTATGTATCACCATTTCTATACTAAATTGCTCTGTCTATAGTATGACACAGTTAATGTTTCTCTCAGATGAGGTGAAGACATACTAAGCTGAATGAAAAATAATAATGTGATATCAGAGGGACTTTGATTAAACGTTGACAGTTTAGAAAGAGACACAGAGAACATCTAGTTAGTGGAGGAGCAGTGGAGGCAATGAGAGCAGGGCTGTGATGTGAATGGGTGCCACACTGTTTGGAAATGATCAATTGGTCCCTGGTACAGCTAATCCATATCGCAGAGACTGCAGACAAGTGACTAATAGAAAAGATAAGGAGTGGAAAGATTATTAGCCGGTTCGAACTTCAGAAGTGTGGAAAAAAATAATAAAGAATATTTGGAAACCTTTAGTGCTCATTTTTAAGGTTATCTGATTTAACTGGAACTTTAAAAGCTATGCTTGGATAGATTTGTAACCAGCAGTGAAATGTCCCTTCAAGGCTTCTGTAGAGGCTGGACAGGCCTTAGCACCTCCTGCTTTCCTTGTTTCTAATTTATTTGTCTTAATGCTTACCTTGTTGCGACGAGCTTTCTGATGCTGCTTCTCTTCCTTGATTCCCAGACAGTTTGTGATATTTATTTGCATTCTTTGGTTTGCGTCTGTTGAAGTTATAAGGAGAGGTGCAACTGCATTGCATTGCACCATCTGTTCGAAACACTTTAGGTCCCACTCCACAACAGTTACTCAAGAGTTTCAGAGGGAGGCATCAATGAAAAGAAACCAGCTTGTTGAGAAACAAAGACTGTGAGGCAGAGAAAAGGAGCAAGAAACTGACTGGGAAGCAGAAAAATCTATAATAAAGCAGAGTGACAAACTCAACTGGGAAACAGGGGCTCTGAATTCAATGAAAAGAGACGGGGGAAAAAAGCAAAATATGAAAGCGTCAGATTTGTGTGGATCGATTAGAAAAACAAAAGTCCTCTTACTAAATTTTTTAACTGCTTTCTATTGTTTCAGACTTTAATAGCACTCTTTTAATTGCATCGTCTCATTGCATGCTCCTCCTCTGCAGTGGTTCAGTTTCATTCGACTGTAGATTTCACGCCACCAACCGTATGTGTGAATGTGCTCAAATCTTAATATTTGCAAAGCAGTAGTGGATGGAGCCACACAGTGATTTGCATTTCATTTACTGTCTTCTGAAAATGAGTCAATTTGGAAATTATTCTGAAACACATTATAACATCACTGCTTGGGTTGTAACCAAGATGGCTGTGGTACTCTTGACCTTTCAGTTGACAGCTATTTTAACCTGTGAGGAGCTCCCTTGTCTGTTGTTGTCAACAGCCAACAACAAACAAAGTGAAGGCCTGCCTTTATGCCTCATGTGAAGACAGAGCCAACTGCAAGCTATTGTGCAGTTTATCCATATTCGTGCTTTTAACATTTAATGAACCTCTGAAAGGCTGCTGCTGCTTTCTCCTGGTCTCCCAAAAAGACCAGGAGAAACTCATCCATGCCTTCATCTCCAGTAGACTGGATTACTGTAATGGTCTTTTAACAGGACTTTCCTAAAGGAGCATTAAACACCTGCAGCTCATCCAGAACACTGCCACTAGAGTTTTAATCAGGACTAAGAGATCTGAACACATCACACCAGTTTTAAAATCTTTACACTGGCTTCCAGTCAGTCAGAGAATAGATTTTAAAATCCACTTGATAGTCTACAAATCCCGGAATGGTCTAGGTCCAGAATACATCTGTGACATGTTCAGAGAATATAACCCTGGCAGGGCTCTGCTGGTCCAGACCAGAGTCCAGACTAAACATGGAGAAGCAGCATTTAGCTATTATGCTGCAAACAAGTGGAACAAACTGCCAGTGGAGATGAAACTTTCACCAAATGTCAACACTTTTAAATCCAGGTTAAAAACATTCCTTTTCTCATGTGCCTACACATGAAATTTGCACGGTATCTCTTAACTTATTTAGACTCCCGCTGTTTTTAATCATTTTAATTTGATTATTTTATTCTCTTTATATTATTCTATTTTTATTTCTTTAATGCTTTTAGTTGTACTTTATAATTCTTTCTGTGATGCTTTTAATGTTTTATGTAAAGCACTTTGGGTTGTCTTGTACATGAAATGTGCTATACAAATAAACTTGCCTTGCCTTAAAATGGCTTGAAATAAACTTAGATGGAAGACATATGAAAATAGATGGCCTAAATATAAATATAGATTGGCTGAATATAAATGTTTATTTCATCTAGATATATAAAGTAAACTGCCTTTTTTTTTAATACGCTTAGACACTTAAGGACACAATTGCAAAATTGGTGGGAATGCTGAAGGCATTCCTGTTATATTCTTCCATGTATCAGTTATCAGTTTGTATTGCTGTGGCCTAGATATGCCTTCATGCTGTGATTCAATTGTGTTGTCATCCTAACGGTCATCTTCAGGCATTTCTTTGCAGCAAAGAAATAATTCAGATGTTTATGCAAATTGTGTTATCTTTCAAAAGACATCCGACCCATGCATTTATTTCTAAACTGCGTAAGAACAGCTTTCAGTTTGCTTTTGCCTCGGAGAGGTATTTCAGTCTGAATTTGTCCTGAAAAAGTTGCAGACATGCAATTACATGAAAGGACTGCAGCAGAGGGTAAAAAATCTGCTCGACTTTAACTCGAGGTGGTCTCAGAATACTTTGGAGTCAAACAGGCAAAGCCTTTAACTACCAGCCTTTCTCAGCAGTTAGCACTGTTACATTTTATTTTGAAAAATGTGCTTACGGGCCATCATCTTGTCATCAATTTTATACATTGATCAGTAAACATATTGACCTCCAACATGCTGCTCTATAAACCAAAACATTTGACTTTCAAGCTGTATCACTCCATAAAGTGCTCAATAGGAGTGCGGTGCTTTTGCAGTATCTGCATTCATATTTGCTGCCAAAGTTTTACTGCAACTGGAAGTTGTTACCTTACAGAACTCACAAAACTTTTAAGCTGCTGAGTTTGAGGAAAAACAATAGCTGGATTTTATCAAAATGAGCTACAACCCCCCAAAAAAGTTTAAATTAAAAAGCTTTATCTGCACCTTTGAGAATTACTCTGATTGCTTATTGGTAAATAAACGTATGCAGACACTACGCCTGGTTGAATAAGCCAAGCAATATAATTACTTTCTGAGCAAATATCCTGAATAACTCAGAAGCAGAAGGAACAGTGTTATCTGATACTGACATGAAATCCCATTTCTGTCTGTGGTATTTGTGCTTCAGATACCTGATTCATAAAATGACCGTCGAAACTTGAAATTCAGCACACAAATCGTTTTCCAGTTCACAGCAGGTTGCCTTTAATATTTAACCTGAATATAATGAAGACCAAATAAAATCGATTTTCTGTTCTTTCTCTCGAAGTGAAAATGTAAGTTTCATCAGCAACAGTGGAAGAGGTTGCACTTTTTTTGCTTTTCTATACTTCAACCAACCATAATTTCTCTTTACAATCTCTTGCTTTTAAGGTGTAAATTACATCCAACAAATGTGACTGTTGGAGTTTGGCCTAAATCAGCCAACCAGCATTCTTGGATTATTCATTTGCCTCTTATTGATCCATCCTGTTGCTTTAAATGTGCCCACTCTGAATTGCTTTCATCCTTTCACTGGATGGAAGCTCCTTTGAGACAACAAGTGGGCTAAGTCACATATAATGGAAAAGATCAAGCATTCCCTAAAGCTTTAAATGATTTTAGGTGCTAAGGAAAGAGCTTTTTAAAGACACACTCAGAGGCACTGAAGGATGGAGAGTATTTTTGAATGACTAAGAACTGAATAGTTGAGTTAACATATGCACGAACGAGTCAATCAAAGGCAGCAAGCAGCAAAACAGATTTTCTACTGTCACGTTCAAGATAGACAAACTTTCACAAAATACAATCTGCAAAAATAAAGTACAAATCCTTGTGAGTGTCTCTGTCTTAACTCTGCCTTGTTTTGTTGTTTCTTCATTGTTTCTGTCCTGTTGTTTTCAAAAAAGCCTGCTGTTGCATTGTTACAGAAAATCATTCATAAAAGCTCAACTAACAAAAAAAAAAAAGCAACACAAAGGCACACACGCTTCCCAAGGCCTCAGTCGCTGTATGAGTCAGCCTTTGGCATATAGCAGAAAAAAAAAAGTGAGGTGATTTACATTATCTAAACTTCAGCCAACAGTAATGTGAAAATGTAATTTGAATGAAGCAGAAGCCAGAGCTGCAGATAGAGTGCACCCTCACCGCTTTAAAGTGTTGAGCGCTGTTAGACAATATGGGAGACAACTTGATGCATTCAAACTCAATAAGACCCCGGGGCTTGCATGGATGATGGAATTTATGTCTAAAGAGACGGAGCGCACTTTATGGGATTGTCTAACAGCACAAGCAATGTCCTGCTAGGCTAAACCCAGTATGCATGCATGCATTAAAGTGATAAAGCCTAAACATATATTTCTGAAGGGCAGTAAAGGAATGTGATAATAGAAGAAAGAGACCTCTGTAGCCCTTTAAGATGCAGGTTTATGTATGTTGTTGTTTATGTTTGCATGTCTACACCACAGGCTGTTACTGTACTGCTTGTTTACTGCAGCCCAAGGTCACTGTTATTGTTTTGTCAAGTTGTTAAACCCAATTAGTTTTTAATCATTTGGTTTCAGTCTGCTGAGCAGATAAAGTGCTTCTGAGGGATTTGATTAAAACTGACAATCAAACTCATCACCACCATGAATACACTGAGCGGCACTAGGACGAAATCAAGTTTTAAGCATCTGCATCACTGGACTAAGTGCAAGTCAATTACTTGTATACTTAAGTCAAGTTATTTTCTTAATGGTAATTTGTTTTTCCTGATTTTACTTACTACTTGAAACCAGGTTGTCCTGCTGAACAAGTAACTCTATTACATTTAGTGCATCATCATTACAACTAGTGTGCCTCCACAGCAGATGACTGCCTTGAAGCAAAAGAAACACCACATGACATTTGACCAGGATGTGACCTTAGAACAAGAGGCAGCTTTCAGCAATAATCTCCAACAGCATCTGACCACACTTTTTTATTGCAAAAAATTGAAAGGATGAGTGTAACATGAAGAAGTGCTTGCTGTGGAGTGAAGAAGGAGAAACTGAATTTTAGAGTTGGAAATTAACTTTTGTAGTTCATTGTTTTTAAATGGTAATTTTCATCCCTACATGAGTCATTTTTTTGTGTCTGTGTTGTACTTTTACTCACCCAGATTTGT